>JAANSK020256574.1:0-12737 GCA_011763485.2 Isoetes engelmannii
ATGGGAAGGCCCTCCAGCGCCTTACAGAGCTTCTTGGAGAACATGATTATCTGCCACATCCAATGATTACCAGTCTGCGTCTTTTCCAAATAGTCCAAAGCAACCATCCTGCAACGAGATGAACAAATTTTATATTTTAGTAGTGGTTCTTTCCTGTATCATGGCTCTACTGTCGAGATAAACATTAAACCTCAAAGAAACTTGAGTAAACATGGTTTTTATCCTTCTGATGGTGGGATAAAGCGTTTAATGTGACTTGTAATAAACATAGTCTTTATCCTTCAGATCTAAACAATAGAATTGATGCTGATCAGGTACATTTTTTATATAAGCTTTATCAATCACATTTGCATGTTTTTTATCTATTGATCTTAGTATTGTGATCCAAACATACGAATTGGGTACATAATATCGTCTACTGCATCTTAGTATTGTGATTCAAACATACTATACTTGTGATTTGGTACATAATAGCGTGCTAGGCATATGGTTGATTCGCAATCCACATAAGCATAAAAGATATGGTTGATTCGAAGTCCACAACTAAGATAAGCATATAGTAGATTCAAGAAGGTGTATTGTTATGTTAAAAAGTTAACATAATGGATTATGGTGTGAAGATATATTTAATGGAATCCATTATATTGAAAAATTTAACATAACAGATTATGGTGTGAAGTATATTTAATGGAATCCGTTATCTTAAAAAATTTAACATAACGGATTATTGTGTGAAGGTATATTTAACGAAATCCGTTATATTAAAATTTTTAACATAACAGATCATGTGCAAAGGCAAGTTTAATTCCCCGCTAGGTTTTAAACCTGCACCTCGGCCTTGTGTACTGGTTATTTTGATTTTATGGTGAATATATATCCGACGTCCTTCAACAAAAAAAAGTTGTTCATATGGTGGATTTTAAGTAATGCTGATAATTCCCCAGGTTTGCGCGTCATTTACCAGTCTTTATTGATGTGCACTTCCTTTGGCTCTCCATCTATTAAGCCACTCCTTCCATGTGCATTATTCTACCCACTTTCTCCATATCCTAATGCATCACCTTTCCTCGAGGGGTTGTTAGCTACCTGGGAGATTGTGCGCATCTGGTTTCAGTTCCATCCGATGGCCCGCACTGATCCTACAACCAATTGTTGGTAGATCCCTGTGGGTGACGGTCAGGCAGACTGTCCCTTGGTCTCTTCTGTTCATCCATTGACACAGCGTCGATGGCGAGGAACTGGTGTGCTGACCGTATCTGCATGGTATAATGAGACAAGATTATTGACATGGAATGAGTTCAAACTGAAGTTTCTCCTCCTCCATTGGGACCGTGCCATTTGGCAAAGAGTAGTTGCTATTTTTCCTCCTAATCCATAAGATATGGCTCATCAGCTCTGGGTGGTTCAGGGCGGTGTTAAGGAGGAGCACCTGGTGCACTCGATGTATGTTATCCTGTTTCATCCTAGGTGTTGCCGACATCGGCAAAATGGTCTTTAATTATCCCTAAGACTCATCGAAAAGCAATCTGGCGATGGGTGTGGGATAAATTGCTCCATCCTAAGCTACGTATCTTATGGTGACAAATCATTCATAGGTGCGTGCGTGTAAACACTACTATTCATCGATTTCATCTACGTGTCTCTGAGATCTACCCTCTCTGCATGCAAAAGGAATGAGACAATTGAGCACTGCTTTTTCTTGTATCAGCATGTGCGGCTTGCTTGGCAGTGGCTTTCTGAGCCTTTTCCATTGTGACTTGGATAGTCAACTCAACAGGTCTTATTGTCAGTCTACCCCAGCTCTTGGGACAAGCCGGCAAAGAGGGCTTTCCACTTGGCATCCGCTTGGATCATCTGGTCAATCTAGAAGAGATGAAATCTCCTCATTTTCGAGGGACATGTCTTTCCAGATACTCAAGTGCTCAGTGATGCTCATTCTCAGATTGTAAAAGCTTATAAGTGTTCTTCCTTAAAGGATGATATCAGGAGTATTATTTGGGAGCGATATCTTCAGATTCATACTTATTCATAGCCAATTGTGCTCTTGGTGATATGTATCATCTGCTTTTCTGTGTTATGTGCGTGGTGGATAGTTTTGCTCTAGTTCCTAAATTTTCCTTGATTACAGATAACTAGCAATTAATTAATTTAAATTTTAACTTAAATTTAACCCTATGGCGTAAACCCCCCCCCCCCTCCCCCCCCCCAACCCCCAACAAAAAAAAACCCATCTATCATAGGAAAAAAGAAGATATTTGCGTCATGCATTATGACTCAATAGAAGATGATTTTTGAAAGCTTAAATGCAAAATTTCCCTAAATGGCGACTACATTTTACTTAATAGAGTATCCAATGCTATGCAAGAATTATGGATACCATACAAGGACTACCTAAGTCAGAATACTTGACCCCACATTCAATCATTTTCATAAGGAATTGCCCAGCAAGTTGGTTTTGGTTTTATTGTCTTGTTCATAGGATAAGAACAAAATTGTCGTACTCAGATACCATGTGTCCATTCACGTGTAATGGCCAAGCAAGCAGAAAGTGATGTCAGTGCCTGCTTAATTGGATTGCATTGATGCCACTGTGGGGGAAGAAGGGTAGGAAAGAATAATCTTTGCGTAGGCCTCTCAAAGTGGAGGCTAGAAAATGTCACATGTTTTGTAATCTTGCAGCTTTGGAAATTTTGGCACAAGCAAACAATCTATTGATTATATTCTTTTAACCACAAATGCGTGACAAATGATACGGATTGTGGTCAAGTTGTTAGAAATTTTGTTCACTACAGGTGACATTTACCATTGACAGATGCATGACAATGAGTATGAACTATAGCCTGGTCATTTACCATTGTTTTTGTTCTCTACAGGTGACATTTACCATCGATGGATGCATGACAATGAGTATGAATTGTAGCCTGGTCATTTACCATTGCTTTTGTTTTCTATAGGCATTTACCATTGACAGATGCATGACAATGAGTATGAACTGTAGCCTGGTCATTCCCCATTGCTTTGCCTTCCTTGTTGCTAGAAACTCCATTTGCCATAACAATGTTACTATTGCTCCTCTCCACCATCCCCCACCAGCATCCTAAACATGCGCTATTGGAAGTGAGACCAAATAGACATCTCGTTCTGACCACTATGCATCATTTTCAGAGCAACTTATAAATCATATATGTGGCCCAGTTTTCTTGATTCCCGCCTCGATTTTGTTGCAATTGGGCCACAAAAATAATTGGCACTGACATTTGGTTGAAATGTCAAGGCACCTAAAATGGTTCAAATGTACCAAAAATGTTAGAGAGAGAATGAAATTGTTGGTCAAATTGTTAAATGGCAAGCACCCAAAATACTTGAGTATCAATGCAAAGCACAGTTTTCCAAAGGGGACATTTTTATATTGGGAAAGCTAATTAAGTAGCATAATAAAGGAAAAATAAAGGAAAAGGAATTTAATGCCATTATTATTGTACATGCGTGTGCAAGAGTACAGAGCCAGAGTAGAAGCATGGCTATGGTGTTGTCCGGTCAAAACAGCAATGAAGCTTGCAGGAGGACGCGCTCTCCGTATCCGGCGCCGGTGCCATGCCCCTGACCACCCCATTCCGTGTTAGGTGAGCTTTCCTTCCTTTATATTCCTTTCTCATCCGCCTCGGGCGTTTTACACAAGCGTAACCTTGGAGCAAAGCTTCTTCCTGTTAAATTCTGGCTTACGGAATGTGCCCGAGTTTTGGCCAGATTGCTCGAGCTGGAGGTGGGTTGTTTTTACATTTTTACTCACTCCACATACCTTGCCCTGTCTATGTCTTGTTAAAGTGCTGATGGTAACCGGAGGAACTCTTCAAGGTATTTTTTCTTGCGAATTTTGAAGCCCAGTTTTTGATGCCATATAAACACGCTATTTTGGATTTTTCCCGAGCCAAACTGGAATCTCCCGACCTTCTATCAGTTCGGGCGATGATTGGAATGTTTTTTTCTGGAGATCAAAGATGATACGTATCATCATGATAGATTTACTTTACGGGTTCATGCTAAGGCTATGGACTATCTATTATGGCCCCAAACTTTCAGCAACAGATACTCTGCAATCATGCCTTGTCCCCTCTTTAGTGTAGTGCATATTTTTTTTATCTCAATTAGATTATGACTTCATATACAGGCCTGATGATAATTTTGCTCGTTTTGTTTATAGATTGTTTGATTAGTGGCATTCCAACAACTAAGCTTTTCCAAACCTGTTCGATGTAATCAGGAATTTCAGTTGCAAACAATATCGGCAAGCGGATACTCATTGAAAGTGTGGTGTAGCAGATCTCTTGTGACTCCAATTTTTAATGGATGATTCTATTGCTACAGTGTGGAGAGTGAATAATCACACTCAGAAGACTTCTTCTGATCCTAATGAGATAAGCAACAATTTGAAGTCTACAAGTTCTCAAGAAAGTTATTCCTGGTCAGGTACAAGAACACGACACCAAGCATGTAAAGAGCACCGGCCTATTCAGGGTATTGCTTCTAAGCATTCCCAACTAAAACCCGTCAAATTATCAGGCCTGGAACGAAGACAAAAGAGGCCTTCTGGTTTAACGGAGATGCAGTGGACCGATGTGGAAGATAATAATATTCACAATGCTAACAACTCTGGTGCATGCCATCGAAGAAGGCAAGGGATTGCAAATGACCAATCAGGGGCTGCATTCTCATCAAAGTGTCTGAGGTCAACTAATAATTCAGGTTTTATGGCTACTGGGATTCTTAAAATAGGCAGTCAAAGAAGCACCCAGCCTTTGTCAAAAAACTTGAGGAATGGCAAGTCTGTTAGAAGTAAGCAGAATTCATCAGGTCAGGCTGATGAATGTGGTTCATCTTCAGGTGCAAACAGCTTGTCTAACTCATCAGGAAGAGGCAGCCATTTCCACAAAAGTGTTGAAAATAGAGGTAAGAATTTGATAACATATGAGGACCCATGGTTGAATCTAAATTTGAATCGCGTCAGTAGGAGTACTAGCCGTACTTTAGAGGCTCCGGAGTATGAAGTCTCTAGTCAAAGTGAAATTGAAGTTGGGAAATGTCCAGTTACACGCCCAATGAATGCTTTAAGATCATCTTGCAAAAGAAAACCTTCTCTGGCTTCTTCTCAAGGGAGCTTGTCATCTCATGCTAGCATGCCATTTACCACTTACCATCATAGATTTAATGCTAGTCGCAGTTCTCATAAAAAGCAGACCAATCTTCGTGTTTTTAATAGCTCAGAAGCTCCATCTACCTCTAGGTCATTGGGCCAATCCAAGATGGCTAGGTCACAGAATGCTTTACAAGAGTGTTTTCAAAGGGAAAGGGCTATTTCCGAGCCATTCTCAAGTATGTCAGAAGTTAGGAGTTCCTATTCTTGTGGTGATCGAGTGCTGGAACAACCATTTTCGAGACCACTTGAAAGGACAGGTTTTTCATCACAACATGGTTCTTTTAGTTCTAGGAGAGTGTTGACCTCCCATAGTAGTTCGGATGTCAATACTGACGCTAGCACATATCAGCATTTGCTGAGCCACATTCCAGTTGCACCGGAAGGGCGCAATGTTCGATCCCGAGAGAACACTCATTCAGTTTCAGTTAGCAAAAACAGGAGACCTTTTGCTCGAGAATATGGTGGTCATAATAATCTGGTCATAGGGGCCAGGTCATCTCACAGGCAAGAGATAGGAGTTCATAATAGAACTTCTTTTAGACTGTCAGGAAGCTCATCCCAGGAGAGCAGAAGGGGTCGCAGGTCTATGAATTCTAGTCTTAATATGGACTCATCAGACGCAACTGTTCATGCAAGCTCTGTCTTGCCTGTGTCACAATCAGAGTGGTTGAATCATAATGGTGACTTTGAACAATCCAGCGAAGGCTCTTTTGAATTTTCTCTAGAGGATACTACAACAACACAAGATGTGCTTTTCTCTGAACTTGTGGCTGGGCAATCGTCTTTAAGCCCTAGGTTACTGGGTTCAAGTTCAGCTGGAGGGCATAATCATGGGATCTCTCAGTCACCCATAGGAAACCACATGCATGCTTTTCAGGATCAGGAAGGTTTTGTGGAGTTTGAAAGGCGGCGATATCGCGTTATGGCAGAAGGACTGGCAGAGGTTCGTCTCATTATAGCAGTTAAATGATAATGTGTTGCATCCATTTCTAACATGTTTTGGTTATAGGAAATCTCATAGTAGCAATTTTGTTTTGTTAAAAAATGGAATGTATTCTATTTACTTCTGACGTAATCATATGTAACACCATTTACTTTACTTCTAGAAAAATTCATTAATGCATGTATGTTTCTGGTGGTAGGCAACCTGCTGTATTATCTGCCCAATGTTTTCTCTTAAGCATTTGTATAACATGATCCTTACAAAAAATGGCTTCTTCAAATCTCACAAGCGCTTGTGTTGTGTTTCCGGATCCTAATGTTCTAGATTTATGCCCAAGTTTTAGCCCTCATAGTCATTCTAATTATTAGGCCCATTTAAGAAGCTATCTCAATGATTCTTTTTAGAAGTGTACTGTGACCATTTTCCTATTTTAGAGCTTAGGATTGCATAGTCTCAACTGTCTATGTTGTCATATACTTGTGATACGCTCCCGTTATAATTGAGTTGAACTTACCCATCATACTAATAACAATCTATTATTGCAACAGATACTTCTGACTTTAGAACGTGTAGAAAGGAATGAGGATTTGTCACAAGAGGTAATCTATGCAACTTGATTCTCCAACACAGACATGCAAAAGTATTTTTTTCAGTCGATTCATCTACTGCTAGTACCTTTATTGGGATGCCTTGAGTGTCAGAGTTTGTAGATAATCTTAGATGGCTAATTTTTCCACATTCACTTGTTAGCAGGGGGACCTGCACAAAATGCTATAGAGAAACGAATGGTTGTGGGGGTCCGATCTTGAGGTCCCTGAGGCCGTTGGCTCTAATGTCCATGTCTCAGTCCATAGGTGCTTTTAGGACAGGCTTAGTGTAGCATTTAAGGATTGGTGACATGCCTGAGTTCTACGTGATGTTAGCCCGATAGCTCCTAAATGTCTGCGCCAGTGGCCATAGCAGCTCAGCATTAAACCTTTATACCACAATTTTAAGAATGCCATGCAGCATATAATTTTTGCTCACAAATTGATTGTGATTACATATCATGCGGGTGTTTAGGTTAGTTTCAAAATGCATTTAACCAGTCACTGGGAATAAAAATTGGCTCAAGTACTTTCTAAACATTGGATTATATCTTCTAGCTTGCATCTATATAGCAGCACTTTCTAACTTTTTCAAGCTTCTTTGTGTATCTAGCAACTTATGATGCTGGAGGCTACTCTTTTGTTTGGAGGAATGGGCTTACGTGATCAGCATAGCGCCTGGAGGCTAGATGTTGACAATATGTCATATGAGGTGTCACCAACTCCTGTTTGTGTTGTTTAGCTGCCAAGATTTACCTTTTGGGTTTCTATTTTCAGGAACTTCTTGCACTAGAGGAACAAATTGGAAGCGTCTGTACGGGTTTGAATGAAGATACTATATGTCAAGGATTGAAGATTGTGAAATATGTCAAGATGGATGGGGCTTTCCTCCCACGTGATAATGAATCTAAGTGCTGCATTTGTCAGGTAACCTACAGTTTCCAAATCTTTGCTGTTATTCACGCACCTCTTTCAGCTGAATTAGTGAATGTAGTTGTACCCCTTTAGCATTATTCTGTTGTTTGATGTGCACAGGAGGATTACATGAATGGGGAATATTTAGGCAAAATAGATTGTGGACATAGTTACCATACAGATTGCATTAAGCAATGGCTTGTTAGAAAGAATCAGTGCCCCATCTGCAAGTCAGCTGCAATTTCATCTTCATGAGCTGAACAATGCACATGCGAGCATGCCATTGGGGAAATCAGATACTGCATGTCACCTTTATCAATGGATTTGGGGAACTATTGATTTGTGTAAGCATTTAATTCAACCTCGATAATGAATGAAGATGCTGTATAAAAAACATTGCGATCTATTGTGGATAATTTCATGGCAAAGCACTAACAATGCTTACATTTTGTCAAGATGAGCCCTTGTTCCTTCATATTCTGTTAAAGCTTTTTGTTTCCTATTTCTCTATGATGCTTCAATTATATAATTAGTATCGAGAACAAAAATTCTTTGTTGTTGACAAGTCTAAAAGTAAAAGGTTTGCCGAATCCTCTGGGCGCTTTATCTGGGCACACGATTTCTTCTCCAAGCTCGCGATACTTACTCACGAATTGCAATACTGTAATCTCCTCGTTGAATCGTTGTCCAAAATTCAAGGGCATTTTGACAATTTATCAAAATACAGGGTTATTTCGGCAAATATGCATAAATACAGGGCGTTTATACAATTTTCCCTTAACTAAACGGAATATCATTTTTATTCGTGAATTACCCATACATGCATAAGTAAACCTATCCCTGTCTATAACAGTTTAGACTATATATGGCGTTTTCTTGTGGGGAGGATTCTCGACCATTGAAATCCAGAATATTCCTCTTATAATTCTAGATCTACGGCCTACAACAATTTGAACAAAAAAAACTCTTGCACAAACCCAAGGCCTCGATTGCATTTAATGGTAAGGAATTAAACATACGCCTCATGCCAAAAAAAAAAAAACTAGTCAAAAACACGTTTGATTACTTTGTATAGGAATTAAAAGAAGCTTGTTATGAAGGTTATTGCATATTGTGTATATCATATCTCGACTAGAATAGAAAATAATTCTATGTGGTTTATCTATTGTTGTCTTCAACTCTGTTCCTCTTCAGTTCTCTCTTCACATGTAGCAGCGCATCCTTTAATGTTTTCTACATGCAAATGTGTTGGAAAGTGTGATCCATTATAGGTCTAGCATTCAAATATTATTCGATTGCAAATAGGATGCATAGCCTACTTTTGTTAGCAATCTCTCTCTGTCTAACATGCAATCGGATACATATCTGCAGCAAAAACCTCTGTCTAGCACCTTTAGTTGAGAAATGCAATCCTCGTATTCTTCAACCCATGGCTGCCAGTTTTTAGCTCACCCCAAAGCACTTATACACTTGATGTTTTATTTGGAATAACTTCTCATCTTGTGAAGATTAAAAGAGGAAGAGATCTGAGTTTTTAAGCTCACCCCAAGGCATTTATACACTTGATGTTTTATTTGAAATAACCTCTCATCCTGTAAAGATTAAAAGAGGAAGACATTTTAATACTACTGGATCTGTAGCTTCACCTTTGACAAAAGCTCTTGAGTACTCTAGAGCGGAAAAACAAGTTTCAGAACAAACAATGTCATGGTTATAACCCTGCTGTCAATGTGAAATAGTAGTTTACTTACCGCTCCTATTCCATATGATGAGAGGCCTTTAATGCTTGCAAACAAATGCAGATGTTTCCATCTAGTTAATGCATCCCAGAGAATGTCAAACTAGCAAAGTCATCAAGATTTTGTTTAAGATTCCAGAAGCCCACTTTCCAGTTCTATTCAATCCTCGATGCCCTATCACTTATATTACGTGTGGGCATAAAGCCATTGTGCTCTGAATAATAGACATTCTGTTCTTACTTCTAATTAGATTTCCACACACCAGTGCTTGAAATTTTAAAATTTATACTTAAAAAAATTCTGGATGCTAGGGCTTTCACCACCAGGCACTACATATTGATATGACTTCAATGCTCCTTATTACTTCTTCAGGGACCTTCAGCAGTTAAATATCGATGGAACACTGTAGAATGCAAATGAAATGCATGAAATGTTAAATTGTGCCGTTTGCCAATCTTACATTTCTGGCAGACTTTATTTAGAAATGTTCTTAGTATAAAAGAACTAGCCACAACCAGAAGTTACAGGTAAAATTCCAACGGGACAATTAATTATTGTACTCTTGCCAGCTCCATTTGGAAGAAAGAAGCAAAACAACTTATCCCTTTCAATGTTGAGCCATATCCCCTGCATTTAGAAGCAGAAGCAAGCATAAACAACGATCTGTTTGGAATTTGTCTACAAGGACCTGAAAATTGTTTGATTCTTAATTCTACAAGAATTTGTGATGTCATTCTTGAGTAGATAATAACTCATGCGTTTCTGAATGTTAAGAAGATCAAAAAGGGAGTTCAATGATTTGTGTCAAGTAACATGTGGCAGAAACAATGGTTTTATAGAGATTAATATGGTTTTAAGATCTTCCCTTCTACAGTTAAACTTTGAACAGAATATTATGAAGACAAAAAGAACATATATAAGGTGATGTATACACATGTTCTATAAGGTGATGTATACATACGTTAATTGCATGGCATGAATCTCGGCTTCATGTGCAAAATCTATTGGGTTTTTTCCACAGATGGAAAGCATTTAACAAGGCCAAGCACTTGTATGGCAGTAGCAAGGGGCACAATAGAATCTCTTAATTGTTGCTTTACCTGTTCTTCTGCTGCTACATCCTCATCCTTGGAAAAACGCCTAGAGATTTTAGCTGAACTAAGTCACAATTGTTACAAAAGATATATTGTTTAAAATTACAGAGGAAAGGAATATGAAAACCTAAAATTAGATTTGGACTTCCAAACAAAATTAAAAAAATGAAGACTTGCATATGCCATTCACGTTAGAGAGTCTATTGTCAAAAGATATGGCCAAAAGAAACCAACGAAGGAACGTCAATAAAAGCCACTTGTATATTCCACCTCTTGTTAAAAAGATGGTACAAATGAGTCCCTTTAGAAGAAAGCTTGTAGAAGAGACCATAGTTACGTAGCATTTTGTATGGGATTGCCCAGGTTATTTTTTCATCTTTTGCAGCAGCTGTTGCATCACCCAAATAGCGGAGACCTATAACAAGTAAGTTTGGAGGAAACAAAGGCCAAATATTTTGAGCTATGGAGGGACTTCAAAAATGTTGTTTTTTATAGTAACATTTTTATTGGCAAACGTGCAAATGTAAATGTTGGCCTATTTGACCTCAACGTACGAAATTGAGTGGGTTGCAACATGCTTAGGGCAACTGTTCTGCTTGAGAAACACGCTCTGCACATGTTAAAAAAATCACAAGGTATGACACTAAAGAACCTGAAATCATTAAGAAAGATAGCTTTATGTTGTTGCATCCTCTAAGCGTCCACAATCTTCTTACGTACAAATAAGTTTATGTCTAATAATATGTCAATGTAGATGTATTGGATTCTCCTCTTTGCAGCCTCAATACTTTGGCAATGTGATAAGACTCAATGCCAAGCCATGTCATTACCGGAAGCACCAATGCTGCAAGTACGATAGAAGGACTGGAAGATTCCTCAAACTTGCACCCCGCAATGGTGTGAACACGACCTAAATTACATCAGATACATATCACTTGCCTATCCAATTCTTCAGAAGGAGATATTCTTGGTCCTTCTGCAATGGCACTAATAATTGTATTCTATTCCATTCCTTCAGAATCCATGCTACTCACATCTCATAAAAAGCAATTAGAAAGAAGCAAGAGTTAGGTACAATGCCCCTGCTGCAATTGGTGGGTTACCTTGCATATCATGCCACATTAAAGATCCAACTCTGGAAAAAGTTATGGAAACCAAATTTAGCTCCCTAAATATCACAATCCTCTCAGAAAATTATGTCAATGGACATGTGAATCCAAGGTATTTATTTCTGTCACTAAGCCACAACAATCCAATGAGCAATCCACAAGCACATCACACTATCTAATCGACTGTTTGGGTCCGAAATTAACTATCTTGTTAAAAGATTAATAATTACTTCCTGTGCCATGGTTTAAAGACTCTAATAAAATCTCTCCATGCCAAAAAGCCTTAACTTAGGGAAGGAGAAACCTCAACTTGATTAGATTGCAAATGAAATCTTGATCAGCACAACTATGAAATGTCCCACTTAATCCAAATAAATCAATAATGCATTTGCATTCCAAGGATTCATCACATGAGAAAATGATCATATGTTCGCCATGTACGCCAAAATATCCAGCTCTTACATGGAATTCACTTCCCACATTACCACATCCTCAATTCTACAATAAATCTGCATGGAACAAGGTATTTCTTCTATCCCCTTACACTGTTACTATAGATTAATTTCTCTTTGAAGTGATGCTCAGCATGCTTCAATTCCGTTGTTCATATATCTATTGTTTAAATTACAATTTGGATAGATAAGATCTTACCAGATTCCTGTTTGCTGAACCATGGTGCTCATTGTCCTTCCTTTGGAAAGGGCACCCTGTTAAGAATCGAGGGAGCAAAAGTTTTGAGGAATACATATGGCAACTTCTAGGTGATTTTTATCTAAGATACGGTTGCTCAACAATAGAAATATAAATTTATTCCTCTAACTCCAAATGATGACTGTTGCAATCATCCATTTGCTATTGTAGACATACCGGATGGTGCTGCATAACAAAGGGAAGTTTATCTTTCTATTTCTGCTCTGATTTTTACAGCAGAGGGATTAGCCCCTGGATTAAAGAAAAGCCTTGATGAAGAACTAAAGAGTCAATCAGACTTTACACTTATAGGAAAGTATTCAGAGGTTTAAATAAAAGTTCCAACTAAAAAGCCTAGACAGCAAAGATGATAATGAAGAAGGAAGTGTTGCATTACATATGAAAATTATAACTGCATTACATATTGACATCTACCTCTTTTTCTTCGTAGATAGCACGAGCTTGA
>JAANSK020256585.1:0-12736 GCA_011763485.2 Isoetes engelmannii
AACAATTACTGCTGATCAGCTTCTTCATGAGGCACAAGATAGATTGATAAAGGCATACCAATGTTCTCAGCTCGCACATGAGAAGAAACATTTGATTTTTGAGGTGTATTTGGGCATAGCACTCCTTGCATAGGTGGGTTGCTTCACTTAGTGGATTATCTTTGTCCGCTGAGATTTTTCCTGCCTTTGCAAGTATACTTGTACTTTGTGGCATGTTAAGTAGAGTTTGACATCCTTCAAAAAAAAAAAAAAAAGATGTGCACAACCTGGTTCACATCTTAGTACCGGTTATTAATGGATGGTGGGTACACACCACGTTTATTGTTCTATTAGTTCTGAAATTTAATGCCTTGATTTCAATTAGTTCTAAAATTGTTGTTTCTTTCTGGCTTTGTTTGCTTTTGTATTTCATATCTTTTCTGCGCTTTTTAATCAAACTTGACTTTTTTTTTTTTACAGTGCAGTTGCTCAGCAAGCAAACATGAGCAACCATATATCATGCATAAAGCAATTTTAATAAATTCAAGTCTTAGTTGATAAACTCAAACATTGTTAAGACTATTATTTAACATATCTGATATATCTGATCAAGATTGTCATAAAAACATAGTGTGTGTTCTTTAAGTTTCTGTATGGCCCATCGTGGCAGCCTTCAATGGGCACCCTGGTATCCTAGGGGATTGCCACCTCAGCCCTGGTGGTACCAGTACCCCCAGCATTTTGACACCACATAACTTGAGGTTGCACTGTTAAATTGACGAACCAACGACTCATTTTTCCATATAGCCAATCTCGTTGGGCAAACTACTGCCATATTGCATTCATAGCCATTGAAACGCTATTGAAACGCTTGCATGGCTGTCAGTTCCACGGTTAAGTGCCCCTCCCCCATTGCAATTTATGACCATGCAGTTCAGAGAATTTTGGAGAAGGAACATCAATATCGATTAAAATTGAAGTAATCAAGCCATTTTCTTTTACCTCCAAAGGATTGCAAATTTGATACAGTCCCAGATTGACTGAGAGAATCCTAAAGATTGACTGAGATTGCAACAATCCTAAAGAGACTGAGAGAAGGAAAAAGGCTCCAGTTTACTGTCAAACTTGACAATGTTGATGATCATAATAACATCACAATTTAGAACCGAATTTAGGTGACGAATACTTACTTCCTTGTGATGGGCCGGGCTTCACATTCACAAAATAGTAGCGGGTTGCCTATTTCTAGAGGCCTTGCTTATTGCCTGGTGCAAAAGTGCATGAATCCACAAGATTTGGGCCTCAGTTTGAGGGTTCTAACTTTGATCATTCACAGTGGTCTTGATTCTGTACCGGTACTGGGTGACCATCTCATCCGTTTTTTTGCTTCTTGTGGAACTTTAACTGAGGCAAACCAAGTGTATATTAGGATAGCAAGATCAAGCCAATATACGTGGAATGCAATTATTGATGCTCATGCAAAGGTTGGAAATGATGATACAACACTTGAATTATATGATAGAATGCAGATTTATGGTGGAAAGCCAGATAAATATACATTTTTAAGCATTTTGAAAGTATGCTGTATTGCTAGTATGCTAATGCAAGGTAGAGGGATCCATGAAAGCATGTTTGATAGCAGGTTCCACCATGAGATTGTTGTGGGGAATACCCTTGTTAGTATGTATGCTAAGTGTGGCAGCATGGAGGAGGCACATAGAGTTTTTGATGGATTGTTAAATCGTGACATTGTATCATGGAATGTGCTGATTTCTGGATATGTTCAGAATGGACAAGGTTGTCTTGCACTAGAATATTTCGCGGCGATGCAGAACCATGGTATACATCCAAATGGAGTCACTTTTTCAAGCGTATTGAAAGCATGTGCCAGCATATGTGCTATACATCACGGTAGGTATATCCATCAGAAAGTTGCAATGACAGGGCCTATAGTTGATGACATTGTTTTACAGAATACTGTCATTGATATGTATTCCAAATGTGGAAGTTTAAGCGAGGCATATAAAATTTTCAGGGTATTGCCTAATCCAGACCTAGGATCATGGGGTGCAATGATTGCGGGATATGCCCAGCATGGCAATATTTCCCTTGCCTTCGGATGTTATGAAAACATGCAATATGCAGACATAAAGCCAAGCAAATTGACATTTCTGCCCATCTTGAAAGCATGTGGTAATGCAGGTATGATGGAACACGGCAGATTGATCCATGAAAATATACTTCGAGGTGGATATTTATGCGATATTGTTGTAGGAAATACACTTCTTGACATGTATGCCAAATGTGGGAGCTTGGAGGAGGCATTCATAATTTTTGTTAGGCTGTCAAATCGGGATATTGTGTCATGGAATGTAATAATGGCAGGATGTGCCCAGCATGACAAAGGGTATGTAGCACTTGAATTGTTTGAGGTCATGCAGAGCTATGGCATAAAGCCAACAAGAGTTACATTTTTAAGCATTTTGAAAGCATGTGGCACTATGAACGCTATAGAGCAAGGGAGATATATACACGAGCAGCTTTTGCATGACCAATTCATGTTTAATGTTGTAATTGGAAGTTCCCTTGTTGATATGTATGCCAAATGTGGTTATCTGGATGAGGCATGTATAGTTTTTAATAGTTTGCCAAATAAGAATGTGGTAGCATGGGGGGCATTAATTACAGGTTATGTACAACATGCCAAATATAGGGTTGCATTAGATTATCTTCAAAGTATGCATTGTGAGGGTGTACAGCCAGATGAAATGATATTTTTAAGCACCTTGAAGGCATGTGGAGGCATAGGTGCTGCAAAACAGGGTAGATATGCCCATGAGCAACTCGTTTGTTGTGGACTTCATCATCATGGTCTTGTGGGAAGTGCTCTTATAGACATGTATGCTAATTGTGGAAGCTTGGAGGAAGCACTTCAGGTCTTTGATGAATTGCAAAGTCAAGATGTCATACTCTGGGGTGCTATGATCACAGGATTTGCACAACTTGGGGAGGCTGCATTTGCAATTCATTGTTTCGAGGACATGCAATCTAGTGGAATAAAGGCAAATCCTACAACATTTGTTGGCATTTTTCTGGCATTGAGCCATGTAGGACTGGTGGATGAGGGTTTTTGGTATTTTAGAATTATGAACGAGGATGGCATAGATATGGACATATTTCACGCTGTTTCCATGGTAGACCTTCTAGGTCGTGCAGGACGGTTCACAGAAGCTGAAAAGTTACTCATGGCTACCAGAGAACCAAATATTTGTCTATGGGTAGCACTGCTTAATGGATGCCGATTACATGGAAACATTGCGTTAGCAAGAAAGTGCTTTGATGCAATTGTTCTGTTACACCCCCTTATTGGCGGTGCAGCAATTCTTATGTCAAACATTTATGCAGATGTTGGCATGGAACCATGTAAGTTTTCAAATTATGCGGGTTGACTGGATAGTAAACCATGTGGCTCACACATCAAACATATCTTAGATCTTCTGATTTTGACAGAAGCAAATGCCGTGATATGGCTGCTTACAGTATGAATATTGAGCTTTATTTATTGCCGTAATGCCATCTTGTCCTCTGGGACGAGATAGAAGCAAAAAAGTTCTTTAGAACAGGTCAATAGGAATTCATCACTCAAGGTATTTCTCTTTGTCATTTGAATGCTGCTCTTCCTCCAAGTTCAAAGCCAAGGATTAAGTTGGAGATAGAACTTTCAGAACGGCCTAGGACTGCTCATCTCAGTGCTTTGAGTTAATCAGAAAGCAGCTTGAGGGGTTCCTGATGGAAGAAACATTTATTTGTCAACATGAATTAAGGAGATCAAATGGAAAATAATCAGTTGCTTCATGGTAAGGCCTCCGATTCCATTAGTTCCTTGTTCTAGAGCCACAGCCCAATTGATTCTGCACTGGGGACAATATAGGTCATGAAATCGGAAGTAATGGGACAATATAGGTACCTGAAACTGGAAATAATGAGACAACATAGGTCATGGTATCAAATGCAAGGGAGCTGTAGCGTTTCATTTATCTGAAAGTGGTCCTGAAAAAGCTATCTTTGTCCTAATCCCCAACAACTTTGGCTTTTATTTCTGCGAATGATAAATCTGGTCTCATGTTCTTGAGATCAAAGAGACCTTAACCTTGTCCCAATCCTCTTTTTCCTTCTGAAGATTGCAAGGAGAATCACTGCTAAGGAGACAGCTCAAAATGATCTTCACACAATGTATGCTACAGCTCTCCAAGGCAAAGCTCTTCTCCACAAACCTGTGAGTGAGAAAAGCAAAGCAAGGTTTTTTGCATTCCTTGTGCAAAAGCAAGATTCTATGCATCTTCAGATTTTGCTGCCTGAATTGGAGTGATTTCATTAAGCGTTGAAGCTTAATAAAGGTGAGTGAGACATGGGAGAGTGACTGATATAATTCCATGCAGTGATGTTACCCGTGTACGAAGAATATTGCTGATGTGCACAGGGAGATCCTTAAAACTTGCAATTTTTCAGGAACGAGTTGCTCCTTGAGATACAGAGTCCTTGTAGCATTTGGCAGTTGGAAAGCTCTTGACACCTGTGGTGCGGCTGGCGGCAGATTGAGCAATGCTTACCTTGAGGAACTTTAAACTAATCATGCTGTCTTCTTTTTGCTTGTCACTTTTGAAAAGCTGAAATCAAGTGCCAGAATTCCCTCAAAAAGGATCTCCCAAGCAGCGAAATTCTCCTTATTTAGCTTCGGAGCACAACATGGCTTGTTTAAGTCTATTCTTTCAGGACTTAGATACTCATATTCTCAAATCACACAAATATTGTCAATCTTGCTCCATGAAGATGGTCCAAGAGCTTTATTTCCAAGGAACAGTATCAATCGAAAGAGAAATTTTCAATGGCATCTCTTTGCTTAGTTTCTGAAAAGCTATCAGGTGGTTCTGATACCAGATCAGCAGACATGGGAACTAGGTTGCATGGGAAAAATAGAAGGATCAAGAGCATCATGGTCGGACTAGAAGCAATCTAAGTTGGAAATGGCAATGCCCTATGCACTATGACAGGTACGCAAGGTTCTAACAATTTAAACTTGACCAGATGCTACATACTTCTTGGATAAAATGCAAGATCTGCTGGACATGGCAGAACCAGATATTGCTGATGTCGTTAACAAGGTATTGTCTGCTGACATTTCATTTCAGGGACATCATCAAACTAATTCAGCGTACAACCGTTTATGCTGGCAACACTTAGTTATCTGATTGTGCAGCAGAGAAAGTACGTCAGCAATTACGGTGCCTCATTTGTAAGTGTATCAATGTACATAATGATGACAACCTGTAGAGTGAGGCTCGATGGCATTGCTTCTCACATGCTGCTATGATATTTTGCTGAACTGTGTAATGAACTTGATTTTATCTTTTATATGCTCTTATTAAGCATTTTATATTTAATTATCTGGAAATTACCTGACATTTGCCTGGCTTGTTGCTCCTGTGTCAAGATATAAAAAGGGGTCCTTCTGAAGCATTCACAATAAGTTCCTGTGCCATATTGGCTCCCAAGGTTGAGCTCGCAAATATGGTAACTTTTAGATTACAGAGTCTGTATTTTTAGTATAAGCAAGGAAGTTTAGTATAACGCCCCTGTTTGCATACTACCACTGCATTTTCAAAGAGCACAGAAAATGCCAGCATGTTACTGTTCACAAAAGTACGTACCCTTTTCTGCAGTTCCTTGTACAAGGTAAATGTACTTGTTTCTCTATCTCTTTTATGGAAGATTTCACTTGAGAACATCTTGTAGCTCGCAGATTTGCATGCACTATCTACAAAATGTGACATGGATGTTGTATTTTCCGACCTTTCTTGATGCAGAAAAACTTGTGCGAGATTTTTTGCCATAGGTCATCCTTTCCTTCGTTACCATTCTTGGAGTTTTCAATTGGATGTTTCTGATGGTTGCTCATCCTTGTTGTTGTCTAGTAAATCTGTCAGTTTATCATTTCCAAAAGAAGTTTTTTTTGCCTAGTTTCTTCCTATCATCTCTGCATTCAGAGCAGAGTAATTTGTAGGCCAAAGCCAGTTTTAGATCAGATTTGGAAAAAACTTGGATGCTAATGAATTTTAGATGCATACAATGTGGATGAATATCCAGGTTATCAATCGGGGTTCAATTCCCCATGGTTTGACAGCTTCTTATTGTTTACGAATTATTGCAGCAGATTACTCACAGCAGAGCAAGTATGATGGAGTGGGTAGTTGAGAATATTAAATGTATATAAATTCCTAATCCTAAGAAATGTCACAACTTGAAGTGAGAACAAGAACAAGCTCTACCTAGACATTATGATATCTTAAAGAATGCCATCCCCTCCAATCACACAACTAGGTATGTTGAAAATGGATAGGACTTAATCCATTCAAACATTGCGAAACGCACAAGCTGCTATGGTCTAGAAAAATATAAGTGCTCCCTTAATGCTGTTTTATGCTGCTATGCTTGAATACATAAGCTTGAGTCCAGCTTCGGTCTATAAGCATGCCAAAGGTTGCATTACTTTTGCACATTTTAATCAAATTAATCACAATTATCTTGGTTCAGGTTTACACAGTTCCCCATTTTCTTTTGAATAGTAAGTAGAGCATTAAGAATTGCCTTGCATAAATTAAGTACTTAGCATCTTAAACATTATCAAACTTAAATGATAATATATTGTCAACAAACATTGTTTAAATAAATATACGGAGTCCTTGACTAATAATAATTCATCCATCACGACAAAGAAAAAAGAACATAGCAATTATATAGTTGAAGGTAAGGATCTGGATGTAGTTATTCTAAAGTTTACTAGATTAAAACCGAGCTGGCCATTCTCAAAGTTTAGTTTGAAAAAAATAGATTGCCGTACACTTGCAATCATTACACACTTGGCTTTGTTATCTTGATTACATTCATCTTGAGTTTATAATCAAGTTAGTTATAGGCTAGTTTGCATTGTTGTGGTTTTTTGGATACATAAAATGCACCAATAGTGGACCTCTTCAAGAATCACGGGCCAGCAAAAGTTGGTTAAAGTATTACAGCGTCTAGTAATACAGTGTAAGAAAACAACTGACAGAAAAGAAGGTTGTCTAGTAATACAGTGTAAAAAAACAATTGAAAGGAAAAAGAATTGTTCATGAACAAATGGTACCAAGCAACACTTGTCCAGCAGAAGGCACAGTGATATGACAACTTCTCTCAATTTTGAGTCTGGAAGAAGTAAGAGACCCAATTCTGGCTCTGGCTTTGATGCTCAATTCAGCAGACAACGGAACTGCTCGGTTATTGATATCAGCACCAAGCTCAAACGCTAAATCTGTAGCAACCTGCAGCTTCTGAGCTACCAAATTAGTGCTAACTCTGTCAATTCCATGATATCCCTGATACATTGGCAGCACAGAACTCGCAGCCACCAAAAAATCATGGTAATACAAATACACAGTAATCTGATCATAATAAAAACCTATCCTATGATTTGGGTTTCTCATAGAAATAGTTAATGTCAGCTTGGAATCCAAAATTGGGGCCTGATTTCCCACCATTAATGCTAGCTTGGAAACAGAGACTGATTCAATTGTGAACTCTGGTGCCTTGGGTTGAAAAATGAGTGCCAGAATTATGTAGATTAGTAGCGCGGTGCCGATTATTCCTAGAATTAGGCCAATTATGATGCCTTTGGTGTGCCTTCGACGAACTGGTGCAGGTAGTGCATCTTCTTCTGCCATAGTTTCTGTTAGTTCGTGAATTCATTCAGTTTTTTATGCTTATAATGTGTTTGCTAGATTCTTTCATGCTTTCGCGCAAAGGCCGGTGGTTGCTCCTTGCTTTGTTTGAGCTCCTGGCATAGCCAGAGCTCCCTTGCAGCTGAAGCAGGTATCAGAAAAAAAGAAAAGAAAAAGAGATTGTGTAGTTGTTTCATTCCAGTCTGTAAAAGTGCCCAGAATGTGGCCTTTCGTTCAAGACTGTGGAAATGCTCAAAGCTTTATCCTCTCTAAATATTTCTTAATACTACACCTGGAATCTCAATGCAAATGGCTTTATGGCCATTACAGTGCAAATGTCTCTATGGGAGAATGCGCTTAACCTAACAAGAGCAACTTTTTCCGGAGTTCAAAATTGGTCCTAGGGAACCTGCCGGTTGGAGAGGTTTTCGGTCGTTAGCCGTCGCCGGTTTACAGCCGGAATCCTCGATGGCCGACATGCTACCTCATGTTAACCACCAGAGTAAAAAATTCAGGCCATCAAGGAAAAAACAATATTTTTTTTCCTGTCACTTTTGTCCTCCTTTTCGGGTTCAGTTATGGCGAGCTAGCTTCTGGAGCTTCAACGATGGCATTTAGTTCTTGTTTTTTCTGAAGCGCTGGAGGCAACCACGAACTTGGTTCGGCTATACTCGCATGGAATTCCTCTAATTTCTAAATATACTTTGGCTAAAGTTTCTAAAATGAAAAAACAAAACTTTTGCCATACTAGAATTTTGGAGTTTTAGTGGAAATTTTATAAAAGTTGAACTAAAACTAGTAAAATCTGGCCAAAGTGAGAAAAAAACCTTGGAAATTTATAGATACTTTGGCGAATCTTTTAAAAAAATTTGAAAAGTCTCATTTATGTTTGGCTAAAGATCTTTATTTTTTGAGTTTTTTATCCCTAGTGGTCAAGTCAAAAGATTAGCCAAATGGCGAAGAATAGCCACTAATTTATACCATGGCTGGAGGTCGGGTATCTTGTTTGAGCGATTTTTTGTTAGAGTTGGAGGAGTTTTGGAGTGTTTATAATAAGATTTTCTTGTTGGAGTTCGTGGTAAGATTTTTGAGCTGCTGGAGCTTGGAGGCTTGATTTTTTTGTAGGTTTTTTGCTATTTTTTTTTTGTAGGTTTTTTGCAGTTTTGATCGGCTACTAATGGTTTACGATGGTCCAGGTCGTGCATTTTGCAAAGCGTTGAGCAAGCTCTCGCCTATCTCTTAGGTTTTGTTGTGTCTGGAACGGCGGGTCCCTGCAAAAGCTTCCTATCTACACTGATTTTTCGCCAAGAATCTCTGAAATTCTTATGCAAAAGCGAGTTGACAACATATTATATAGTGTTTTTGACAGATGTACAATAGATGGATCAATATTTCCCTTGCATTTATGTCTTATAAGAAGACTTGATGCGGCCTTTGAATCTATGCCGCACTGGAAGTAGCTTCCGCGTATGAATCAAATTGCTCTAAAGGTATAAATCTGGATCTTGTGGTTTTGGATTCAGTAATCCGGCAATTTACCTACAGATCCGACATGGAAAAATGCCTAGAACAGATCGGCCCATGAAGAGTTTTTGTGCTTCCTTAACTATTCTTGCAAAGATGAGGCCTTTGCTCTTCAGCTCCAGATTCCATTCACCGGAAGACCCATCTTCACATATAACATTGATTTTATTCACGAATTTGATAGCCCTTGCATCTTATTTTTTTTCCCATCAACAGAGGCAAGCAAAGGAAGACATGATCACCGCAAGGAACATATATCAGGATGGGACTGCGGTTACATACGAAAATGTATTTTTAAAGAACCTTAACATATCACTAGGGGAGGGTGCCCATGAAGCGCCCACTTAAGGGAAACAATTATATTACGATGGATTAAACTTTTTTTAACTCCTCTTTTTAATATACCGCAATAAAATTTAGGTCTTTAGCTTTCGTTTGATACTAGACACAAGTAGTTTCTACAAATTGAAAGCTTGCTACGAAGATTTTAAGTTGTGTGGGCTTTTTTACCCCAATAGATCACCAAATGCCCTTCAATGGACCACTAAAAGCCCTTCAATAGACTACCAAATACTCACACTTGACCTTCATTAGCCCACATGTGCCCAACAATAGACCATGCATTTTATCAATTTCTAATAATTTTTAAGGTGGGCTATTGAAGGGCAAAAGTGGGTTGTTAAAGGGTAAAAGGTGGGCCATTGAAGGGCAAAGGTGGGCTATTAAAGGGCACAAAATGGGCCATTGAAGGGGAGTGGGTGGAGGAAGGGCACCCTCCCCTATAAGCATTTGCCCAAGGGAAATTCCCCTATAGTCAGGCGGCAATAATATGTATGTTCGAAGTCTCTACCGTTATTAACAATGTTTGAATTGAAACGCACTAATTTGAGAAGTGTGTTTGAAAGATTCCTTTTCAAAATTTAAAAATTTCTAAATTGCACCAAAAAAGTAGGCATTTCGTATTTGTAGTCTTAAGATTTACAAAACTGCCCTTAAAAACATCGATTTTAGAAAGACTTACTGTTTAGAAGAAAAGAAAAAAATAAAATACATCATTTTTGAGGCAAAAACTGCCATTGTGAAAGCCAAAAAATATAATGATGAAATTACCTTTGAATAAATCAGATGCCTTGTACCATATTAGTAAAAAACATTTCGTGTTTGCAGTTAAAGAGGAAAAAAAGCTTATTATCATATAACAACTTTGGCTAAACGGACCATTTGACATTCACTAGGTCGCTAGGTCGGGTGACTAGGTGGGATGTCACTTTTTTTCAAGTGAAAGCTGCTGCTGGGGATATTCACTTGGGAAGTGAAGATTTTGACAACATAATGGTGAATCATTTTGTATAAAAGTTTAAGAAAAAATATAATAAGGATGTTGGTGGAGATGCAAGGGCTATGTGAAGATTGAGAACTCTGCTTGTGAGAGGGCAAAGAGGATGCTTTCTTCTACAACTCATGCTACCACTGAGGTTGATTCTCTTTATGGAGGTATTGATTTCTATTCCAGTGGATTTGAGGTATTATGGACATGTTTAAAAAATGCATGGACATTGTAGAGAAATGCCTTAAAGATGCCCACTTGGACAAAGGTTCTACCCATGCGGTTGTGTTGGTAGGATGTTCAAGCAGGCGTCCCAGAATTTAGCACCTCTTGCAAGACTTTCTTGATATACCTTCAAACAAACCTTTATGAAATGACACCATATATAAAATGACAATTATTTGGATTTCAAGTATAGCGCCTTTTGACTTTTTTGACAATAGCATCAAACAAACCTACAATTTTCTTCTCATGCCCTACATCCAAAGCCCTGTACTACTTTTATTTACAGAGCTATGGTTTTGACTCATGTTCCCACGAGTGTTCAAACCCTTTCCCAACTCGTTGTGCCGTGATTGGAGGGCTGTCATGTTCTTCTTAACGCCTTCAATATGCTTTTGATGCCTCAGAAGCTTTGACACAACTGTAATGTTAGAAGTAAGAAAATAGCAACAACAATGATGAAAATTGAAAATAGAGTGTGCATGTTGTTTGAAGAATGTTCTTTTCTAGTTGTGTTGTCTCCACCTGTAAATAAAAGACAAAATACATGTATTTACTGGGTATCCGGCGACTGCCCAATTTTAGTAGTGTAACCACTTCAGCAACTAATAAACATGTGTTGAAAACATAACTTCTTGACTTTGTGATTTTTTTGCAAACATCCGATGTGATTTTCAACCCGCTATTTTCGTGCAGCTATTGGACCTTTCCTAGGATGGGGAAATTGTGGGGCGTGGATTTCAAGGAGGTTCGGCTCTATGTCATTTCAAGGGAATTTCAGATGGCATGCTTAGTATTGGCATGCAGGAGGTGCTGTCGTCGAATGTGGCTCTTCCATGGCCTACCGGTACCGCTGATGCAAACACTATAGAGGAGCCCAAAGGGTCTTTTCTCATTGGGTCAAGGAAAGATGCTCGTGAACCAAGAATAGAGGAGACATCGTTGGCATCAAAGAAGCGACGCACGGGGAGAATACCCTTGGGGAGGAAGCATGTGTAGTCAAGGGTACACCATTGTCACGTGGAGTTGAGCATAGGCAAATACATGGGGCAGGTGGAACTGCTGGGGTGCCTCTTACTAGATACACTCTTATCGATGAGACGTGTGAGATATGGCATTCATGTAATGCCATCTTGGGGGGAAGGGATTTCATATCCTTCACCGACCGGAGGATGCCGTGTGTGATAAATACCTGGGCATGAAGTGCATGGGAGTGACTATAACTGAGGGTTGCCCCCTTCCTAAGGATGCGTACTTGCGTTGCATAGGGTCGAGGTGCCTCTACAATCCCAAGCCTAGTATGCTCGTGAGATGAAATAGTGATTACGTTGTTGTAGGTGGCGTGAGGGTTTCTGAAATTTTGAGTGCAAAGAGGGAAGAGCAGGATGAGACGATCTCAAGCATTGGCAGCTCTAAGATCGTACAAGATCCAAATTAAGAGAAGCGTAAGTACACAATGCGCAACTGCCAGCCCAGGAGGGTGAGGCGGGTCCCCAAGGTGGACCATGTGACTACCAATGAAGCCATCTTAAAGTTTCGGAATACTTTGTGCTGCAGAAAAAGTTGTTGCAAGAAATTCACAAGAGTGCAAACCATCAACATGAGAAAGGATTTTTATGAAATCCTCTGATCGTGTCACGTATGTGTATGACATGTTTGGAAATAGTATGATGGGTCACCGTGTTGAGAAGCTAATGTTGCATGCCAAACCGGTATGCGAGAAGGCTTGGTACTTGGGTCAGGGCATCTCCATGTCAGCGTACCTCAAATGGAAAGCTGAGTTTAGGGGGAGTGCTTGGAAGGCCGTGTGACGTTCCAGGTATTTATACGTGTATAAATACTGACACGTCACCCTAGCTACGGCCTAGGGGTACTAATATTAAGGGTCAGACGTTGTCTCAATGTTGTCTAACGTTGTCTGACTAATTAA
>JAANSK020256596.1:0-12734 GCA_011763485.2 Isoetes engelmannii
TGTATCGACGGGTGCCAGTCGATTATCAACGGGACCCCGTCGAAATAGCCGTCGAAAACCAATTTGGTTTTGTAGTGTATAACATTTATAGAGTCCTTCGATACTCTTGATCTTATAACATTTATAGAGTCCTATGTTGAAACAGACGCAAATAAGTTATTAGTAGCGTTCTGATGTATTATCTTTGTCGCGTTATGGACCTAAGGGCCTTTAAAAGGCGTGATTTAAATCAATCAATCAATCAATCAATCAATCAATCAATAAATGAAGCATGGGGATTTAATCCCCATCGAAATTAATAGGTAACATGGCATAGCTCAAGCCCTCAAATGGTCCTACATTATGCCATGGAGCTAGACCCATGTAATGCTCATCTAAACACATGCAAATACAATGTTTGTTTCCTTGTCAACCACACTAGTAAGGAGCTCTAACACACTCTGCTTTTGCAGATGCAACAAGAGCATGTGGAAGACTATTTGCAATAAGATTACTTACAGAAAGGGATCTAAGGCAAAGGGGGCCCAGAAGGTCTCCCTAGAGGATTCAACGATGTCACTTCCTCTTGGAAACTATTCTCTAGAACCGTCTCCGAAGGCAAGGTATCGGCATGATCCTGCAACATGAGCATTGAGTTAAAGTTAGCATAGCAGAAACTAAACACAAGACAAGAGAAACAATCAAAAGCAAAACAAAACATGTCATCATCCTATAACCATATTTTATATTGTAATTAGTACATTTTATATTGTAATTAGTACAGTCTAAAGGTTTAAAGTCGGGCTGGGCTGGCTGGGTCCTCCCTCCATCTCAGACCTATAGTTCTCTTCATCCTGATCCCCTGGATTACAGGCATCATCATAATATCTTCTTCTTGCCTTGCCAATCTGCTAAACAATTTGCATCCCTTCTAGAATTTAAATATACACAACACATGTCACTCGACATAGCGCATGTCACTCGGCGTAGCGTGTGACAGATTCAACATTATTCTTCAAGCTGCCTTTACACTATGCTATGAAATAAAAGTACAATTAGTAGGTAAAATCCATTGGCTAAACAACACAAACTTGTCAGTACTTAGCATCCATCACGCGGTATACACAACAGAAGTAGGTAATTGCTTTCTCTCGTGGTACTTCGTGAATGATGCAGTCTGTGCAATAGGTTTTTGTTATCCAGCTTTTTTGTAACATTGTGAAGATGCACTTTGAAATGCACCTTCCCATAGTCCTCCAAGGAAATAGCTCACAAGGTCTTCAAAGCAACGCATTCTGGTGTTTTATAAGGTTTTGCAAATGAGCAACATCTCTGCTGGCATGTGTACTTCTTGATAGCATGATTCAGAGCTCTGGGTGTCTTCAAAGAGATTCTCAATACCCCTTGACAATGCGGATGGCCAATGGATGTTCCATTAAAGATGTTAGAGGTTTTGGGTGAAATTTCGTAAAGAGACTGTAGCAGGGGTAATACTATAGCAGAGGTAATGGCGAGGGTCTAAAATGCACTACCTGTGTTTAAGGGGTGTTAAGACCTCTTTGAAGACACGCAAAGCTGTGAATTGTGCTATTAAGAAGTTCTTTGTGTGGATACTCCAAAAGCTAGCAGGGGTGTTGCTCATTTGCAAAGCCCTAAAGAACACTAGAGTGCATTGCTTTAAAGGCCTGTGGGCTATTGCCTGAAGGACTATGGGAATGTGTGTTTCAAACTGCATGTTCACAATGTCACGAAAAAGAAGATCGTAATGAGAAAGGACTTGTATTTGCTTCATGGTGCAGGTAGGTGTTGAAAAGCGTCATGGTGCTAGATTATTGCACATGGCACGTTATTATGAAATACCACAGGAGAAAGCAGTTATCTACTTTTCATGTATACACTGTGTGCTGGACGCTGAGGATTGGTAAGTTTGTGCTTTAATTTTAGAATAACGTTGAATCTATCACAGGCTATGTCAATTGACGTGTGTTGCATAATATTTAATATAATATTTATTATTCTAGCAGGGATGCAACCTCTTGAGCAGATTGGCAAGACGAGAAGAAGATATTATGATGATACTTGCAGTCTAGGGGATTAGGATGAGGGATATGTGGACATTGATGAAGCGAACTAAATGCCTGAGTTGGAAGAAGAAGAAACAATTTTTACGTCATGTCATGCCACTTGGCAACATCCTTTAGGACATATGATGCAAAGGATTTGTTTAGAATTGGGTCTGTACATACAAGCGGGAGGGCTAAGAATTAATGCTGGAAATAGAATTTGGAAGCTGCGAACTGGAGGAGCCTGACTGAGATTGAAATCCTTGTTGCTGGAATTCAATGTCCGGTCAGCTTTTTGAACAAAACGAGAACAAGCAAGAAACTCGAATGACAAATCAAACGGCTACCAATTCAGTAGCGTCTCATCTATTTATATAAACTCAAGGGTTGATGCCAAGATACAATAATAGCCTAACAGAGCCATTAAAGGCTCCACTACTTTTGTTATTTACAATGTCTGTTTCATTCAACCAGAACCTTTATATCCTCAACATTCCCCTATTCTGGTTAGAATGAACAAGTTATATCGAGAGTACTCCTGTGCACCCGAAATTTCCCCTTGCAAAAATTTCCCCTTGCAGAGAGGATTAGTTAACATATCTGCTTGCATATCGTGGATGGAAGATACTCCATTTGAATTGTTTTATCCATCACCTTCTCTCTTGTGAGGTGATGATGGATTGAGATATGCTTAGATCGCCTATGAAGAACTGGATTTTCAGTCAAGGCAATGCTACTCTTATTGTCACTGTAGATTATGGTTGGCTCCCATTGAGCATAACCTATTTCTGCTAACAATTGCCTCAACCATACAGTATCCTTGACCACAGTTGATGTAGCCATGTATTATGCTTTACAAGATAATAGTGCCACTAAAGTTTGCTTGGAACTGGTCCAAGTTACAGAGATCAATTTAAGTTGTAATGACTTGAGTAAGTCATGTGATGCAACCATAGGGGTTGTAATATTGAGCAAAGTCGAGAATGACTTGGATTAGTTCTAAGCCAAAGCATGAAAAGCAAGGCTAGGCACAACAAGAACCTCTAATGAGAGTTTTGGTATGGAAAACATGGTGGTATCACTCAAGAAGTGGTGGAAACCAAGGTCCATGTAATTTTGTAAGTTGTTAGAATTTGCAAGGACAATTAGTCGTATTAGACTGAGTTGCTTGGCTTTTTGCATGAACTCTATATTAACATCAAACATATATATAGATGAATAGCATACTGATTGATGTATGGATGGAGCATAATGGTGATTCACTTGTGATGCAAGGGTCTTTAGGAGACCGATGACGCCTATTGAGAAGATCATCTAGAGCTAAGGATGACAAAGTCTAGTGAGTTATGTCAAGTGAGAGAGTAGTTCCTTGATGAGGAATCTACTAGAGTCGTGATTTTTAGAAGTCAATAAGCCACGAGCATCAAAGTACCCCACAAGTTGAGCATATAAGGACTTAGAAGTGGTTTATGCTAATGTGTTGGTTGGGGTTGCCAATCAAATTTTAAATTTGATGATGCATGGGGGGTTTAGAAGTCAATAAAGTCAAATAGTAAAGTAGTTGGAACCTTTGGATCTATAGAAAGAGTACGAGTATAGACTTATCCCTTAATCTTGCAAGGCAAGGCACTTGGGTTCTAGTAAGGTTTAACTAGGAACACCACCATATGATAATTAAGGAGTAGTCAAAACTCTTATAAGCAGGTCTTAGAGAGTGACCAAAACTTCTTTGAGTATATTATCCAAGCTAAGCTGAGTAATAGATAGGTTCTATGTTAAAGCTGTAAATTGGATGCATATAGTTTTAAGAATTCACTTCCAAAAGCAAAGGATTGCTTGACTTTTTTTGGAAGGGGGAGGAAAAGGATTTCCTAGCCTTTGGAAAGAATAAGCAAAGATGGAATGCAATAGCATTTTCAAAATTACCACATGGTGGTCCAGGATATGTTTGATGAAGGTAAACTGCTTATTATAAGCTTTCCCAGGGAAAATGTGTTGCAAATTGGAATGTGAATGTGGAATCCAAAATTGCTGAGGAAAGGGTTCACATAGTAAGGAATGTACGTTGTCAGACTTAGGAAGAAAGTTTTTCTAGAGAAATGGCATTATGCTGGTAGGGCCAGGCATGCCATGGAGACCCAAAAAGGGCAGATTCTGAACCACCACTACTTGTTATCAAAGTAGTATACACGAATATAAGGATTCCTAATAATGCTTGGCGCAAGGGAATCAACTGTGGGAGTTGAGATATAGAATCCACGTGGAATTTATGATTAGCCATAATTGGTGTATTGGCTATTTATGGAGCGAGGTATCCAGAAAGTAAGAATTAAGCTGGGGTTAATGGTGCAAAAGATCTCTAATGAAATATTTGATGAAAGATTAGAGTGTGAGTGGTACAATTATTAGCTCTATGGGGATCTATGGTTATTACCACTGATTGATTATAAAGAAGCGGGGTCGTCTGTAGCATAGTGTTCTTAGATCTAGGATAAAAAATATTGAATTCACATGGATATATGAATTCATCTGGCCAGTATTAGATACTTAATTGCACTAAGTGTGGCCTATGGTACAAACTGTGCCACTATTCTAGTCCAAAGAGTTGGTAAATGCATCATAAAGAACCTGGGGTTATTGGCGGAAGAATAGATGCAAGGTCCCAATTAGGTATTATAATACTAGTGGCAAGGTAAGTACCTTGAGACCATTAGTTAAAAATGTCCCAATATGCTAGACTCGGGAAGGGTCAACCAAGACAACATATGAGCCTAGTTAGAACTTGTGAATGGAGTGCACCCTATTCCACATAAGTCAACTCAAGAAAGCAATATTGTGAAGGATTGTGACAGTACTTCGAGCCCTTAGTTCTGAGGTAATTTCCTCAGGCGATTCTAGATACTCACATTCGGAGGCTGTGCAACAAGAATACTGCAAAATACTGGATCTTGTGGTGAGATCAGTCACTTTCCAAGGTCACATGGGAGAGTGAGGAGTACATGCAGCCAAATCCTCACCTGACTCAAAAGCCGTGGAAACCATGGAAGGATCAGTGGAGTCAATATGAGGTCAGTTACCTAAAAAAAAAAAAAAAAAAAAAAAAAAAAAAAACTAGAGACTTGCATTAGGAATGGCAAGTAGGACGTTCGTTGAAGAACGAGCTATGAAACCATGATCACAGGGTGATCCAGAGAAAGGATTTCGAAAGGGACTAGAGGATGAAACCATGATCACAGGGTGATCCAAGAAAAAGGTTTCGAAGAGGATGAAACCATGATCACAAGGTGATCCAGGGAAAGGGTTTCTGAAGGGACGAGAAGATGAAACCATGATCACGAGGTGATCCAGAAACCGTTTTAAAATGGACTAGATGGTGAAACCCTGGTCACCAGGTGACCCAGGAATGGGTTTCAAAATACACATACTCCCGTCATTCTTGGCGACCAAGGATTTGAAGGGGGGAGGAATGTTACGAACATAGGTTAGGATATGTTACATACACATGTTGGTCCCTAGGTCGTATAGGACCATTAAACCTATAGTAAAGAGGTTTAAGAGACAAGTGGCATAAGGAGGTGTCAAGTGTCTACATGTATGCATGCATATGCATGGCGGCATGCCACAAGAGTGGGTACCTTATTTAAGAGATAATGGATCTCAAGAAAAGAACACCATAGAGAGTCGTTCTGGGAACGATTAGGAACTGCACTATGCAATAGGGTTGATCGAAGGGATTAACATGAGTCTGGCGTGGGGAGTCCAAGGGACTCGAGGAGTGGGGAACCCAGGGGGTTCACGATAGCCAGACTTGGCCTCTTCCATGGGGTTGTAACAAAGGGTGTTGGAAAACACCATGTAAACCAACACGGCCTCCTCTTGAGTACCCGTGAAGAGTTGCGTGCTACAATAAATGCCAGGCAATTTTGGATTCTCTTCACACTTCTTTACAGGCTTCTTTACAGGCTGAGTTGGACAGTCTTAGGACTCAACTCTTGGAGCAAGGCAAAGCTTTGGAAACTGCCCAAGCCCTATACAAAGTTCAACAAGTGGAGTATGCCACTCTTAAGCACACCAATGACTAGTATCATGTTCATGTTTTCCACTTGAAAGGGCAGTTAGCTGATGCCAAAAATTAGGCTCCCACATGGCACAAATTCAAGAACAGAGCAAACAGAAAATTGTGGATGAAGTTCAACCTCTCCCACTCATGGTGCTTCTCCTTCGCATGCATCTCACGCTCAACGCAAAGTACGTGAACTCACTCGTGTTGCAGCTGAAAAAGACAACTGCATCAAAGATTTGAAAACCCAAGTCAATCAAGCGCTGCAATCGGGGGATCAAGCTCAAACACAAACTGGTCTTTATCTTGCCTTGGCCCAGCAGGTTCACACAAATTTTTCCTCAGCCAGAATCATATCTTGAATATGTCAAGTCAAGACGCAATGCCGTTCTAGTTTGATGGCTCAGTGCTTCAAGCTCTATCACTGGACCCTTGTACATTGATGATCTCCTCCATCTCTGACCAGACCTTATAGCTGAAGAAAAAGGTCTTTTACATGCTTTGGTTACTTTCCAGTTCCTTCAAGTAGAAGATCCAGAATTCTTTAAATTTCGAGCAGTTCAACCCATGGCTTATGTCATGCATGATCTCTTCTTACTCCACTCTTAGGACAAGTTTGAAGTTGAAGATCCTGTCTTTCTCGTGAAAATAATGACCTTGCTCTTTTGCTCACTAAAGCTATTATATTTTTGACTGATGAATATACTGCAGCCCTCCACAAGGAATATATGCACGAATTGGCCTCCTATCTCAAGTTATGGGTTCCTGAAGCTGAATTGCAAGTCTGCAAGTATTTGAATGAATTTCATGGTGTTGGTTTTGCCCAACTTTATCTCCAAGATGCAAGGACACTTAACATTCTCAATTCATATTTGAACAATCAAGATTCCCCTTAGATTGGGAACCCTCACCGTTGCAGACATTAATGATGGTCAATTCTCTTTGCAATCTCTGCAAACAACTTGATAGCTTGTTACTAGTGGAATTTTAAGATAAGACGAAAGCAGCTTGAATTAAGGCCGTGCATGGCACTCCTAGTCAGTATGCTGAACTTGGCGCCTCTCCTTTACATCTTATTATTTCCACGGATTGGCATTCACCCTTTTGGACTAAGACCATGATAGAACACGCAGATTGGATGCTGAAATCAGTACTGATATCCGTTGGGATCCATGCTTTGTCCGCCGATACCAATGGGAACCTAGTGAAACCTTGAATGACAACCGGAATTGGATCTATATCCCTAACGAGAAGTCTTGGAAGACTGCTGCCAATGCTATCTGGGGTCTGGAGCAGTTTATCAATCGTGCTGCTACTTCTTCTGATCCTTTAGTTCATCATCAGGCAGGTTTCTGTTACGTCCTACAAGAGCTTCTTCAAAGAGCAATTGCACGCAAATGTCATATCTTTCACTGCAACCCCAATGCCAGCGTTGCTACCCTCGACTTGGAAGTTTGCCTTCTTCATGAATGCCATTTTATTTCTCCCCTTGCTCACTATGGTTTTCAAGATATGATTGCATCCGACTTTCTTCTTGGTACTACTCCCACTCATGCCTTAGCCATGCTAGAAGCCATTGCCAAAAGGGAAAAATATTTTTATATTTGATCTGTTTTCTATTTTTTCCCTGCAAGAAATATATGAGGTATAATCAATTCCCTCCCATTTTACATAATATAAAGATTTTTTTTTATGGCATACTAGAAGCCATTGCCAAAAGGCGTACCATGTCCTCTGTCTACTTCTCCAGTCCCCGCCCTCGTAGCAAAAGTGAAGATAAAAAGACTTGAAATTTTTTCCTCCTGACGATCTCATGCCTGCTTTTCTTCACAGCAAACAAGGAGAAGGCCAAACAAGCAGAAGGTACGTTAGCAGCCACGCCAAAGTCAGGTGGCACACCCAAGTCTACAAAGATGAAGAGGTGATGCAGAGCGGTTTCGACGCCTTCAGTGCTCTGACCTCAAAAGTTATGAAGATCTTCCCACCTGTCAGTAGACATCTCGCAGTAGATTGCCAAGCCCATGTTACTATACGTACCATATGCTTCTAGCTTAGAGGATAGACAAGATAGATCAAATTTTGATGTTCTCTTGTTTCTGGTCTCAGCTTTTGGGCGAGACGTTGTTGTATCAAACTTTGTTGTTTCAAGAGATTCTTATCTTGGCATACAGTTTCCCGTGTTCTCCTTAATTTTGTCATATTTTCTCTTTGTTTTTCTTTGCAAAATCTCGCGTGATACTTCGCTTACAAGGTCTTCATGTTTGATTCTAGGGTCCTCACATAGGGCGATCTTGCAGATCCCAGACCTAGACCTGAAACACTGGTCCTAAGATACAGAAGGGACAAAAGTCCTAAGGACAAAGAGAAGGCCAAACAGATAGAAGGAACGTCAGCAGCCACGCCAAAGTCAGGTGGCATGCCCAAGTCTATAAAGAGGAAGAGGTGATGCAGAGTAGATGTTGTTGTATCAAACTTTGTTGTTTAAGGGATCCTTTTCTTGGCATACAATTTCTCTTGTTCTCTTTAGTTTGTCTTGTTTTCTCTTTGTTTTCTCTTTGTAAAATCCCGTGTAACACTTTGCTTATAGGGTTTTCCTGTTTGATTCTAGGGTCCTTATAGAGGGTTGTCTTACAGGAGATCTCGAACCCAGACCACAAACAAAGATTCTTAGTCATAGCTATACAACTCTGATTATCACAAATAAATTCTGTACTTCCAAATTGTTTGATTCCAAGCTCATTTAAAAATCTTCTTGGAATTATCTCCTTGGCAGCTAGTGTAGTTGCTGCATATTCTAACTCAACAGTTGGCAATGCCATTGAAGACTATTTTTTGCTCCTCCAACTTATAGGTGTACCCCCTAACATCAATGTATAACCAGATGTGAACTTTTTCTCATCCACACCACACCAATCTGCAGCATCACTAAATGCCTTCAGTTGTAAATCACCTGAGCTATAGACAATACCCGTAATTTGAGTCCCCTTCAAAAAATTTAGAACCTTTTTGGCAGCTTCCCAATGACCTTGACCTGGATTATTGTTATATCTACTGAGCATGTCACTATAAAAGCAATAGCTGGCCTTTTATTGTTGGCTATGTATAATAGGCTACCAATCAATTGTCTATATAGGGTTCTTGTCGTTTTCTCCTTCTCCTCATCTGTTTTAGGGCACATGTGTTTTGAGTTCTTGCTTTCCATGTGTATTGGAGTCCTCAATGAGTCATATTGAACTTTTCCATAATTGAGTCTACATACTCGCTTTGATATAAGGAAATTGTTCTTTTCTCCATCTCTTCTAACTTCGATCCTAAGGACTGTGACAATTCTCCCAAGTCAGACATCTTAAACTTCCCCTTTAATGTTTTTTTTGCATTGATTTAAGATTTCACATTGCTTATAGCCAGCACACAATCATCAACATAAATAGCCATTATGCAATATTCACTTCCCTTTCTTAGAATATCCACATTCCCATCAAATTCTTAAGCTTTTCAAAGCCCTGCTCTATATCAAATAATGGTTATACATTTATACATTGTCTGGGGGACTGTTTTAATCCACAAACAACCCTCTTTAATTTTTAAACCTTTGTCTTTCCTCTTTCATATCCAAGAGCTTATTTCAAAAATGCAGTACACACATTCTGCTTGTCCAATAATTGTTGCCTGTGCATAGAGCCGACTGGGGTTGTAGATGCTATGACGTGATTGAGTACCAGATAACGGACACAATGGTGAAGTGGAGGCGGGGCTTTGCTGAGCGTGACTACTAGGGCCCCTGTAGTGTATTAGACTTATAGTCGGTCACTGAGTGTGGGTCGGGTATGGGTCTTACATCCCCTAGGTTGCAGGTGTTGATCCGAAAGATCGTCCTGGGCTCGATAGGTGTGGATGAGCTCGACCTATGGATTTTGGGGGGTAAGTCGGGTATGAATGTGGGTCGTCCATGGGGCCCCGATCCTCTACCTTGTGGCTTGCCTGGGATGTGGTTTGCTAGCAATAGGGTTTTTTGCTTACTCACGATCCGTGTTCAGAATGTGCTCCTTCGGCCTCGGTCATCCCTCATCTTTGCATCAACTCGGTCCCTGCTGATAGCTTCTTCGACCGTGGTCCTGGGTCGCCTCCACGATGCTCTTCCTTTTTGGTATTCATTTTGCTCATCTCAATAGGTTTTGAGTTGGATCCAGATCGGTTATCGCCTCCGTTGGTCCTCTGCTCAGCCCTCTTGTCCGTGTTCATCTCCTAATCACTCCCCCTTGTTTTCCCATCTTCCTTTTGCACAATCTGCGATCGACGACCTCCTTCATATAGGCGCCGCATCTCCTGTTGCTTCTCGTCCATTTTCCGTTCCCCCGGGTGTTTTCCCCAAAGGCCAAAACAAATTTCGCCTCATTCTTGACTTTCAATTCTTGAATTCCTTCCTAACTATCCCTTCTTTCCGATACGAGTCCCTTGAGCTGCTTTCTCATCTATGTCTTCCTGATGATTTTCTTTTTGCAGTCGATCTTAAGTCGGATTATCACCATATCTTAATTGGGCCCCTCACCTCTCTTTTCTGGGTTTTGAGCTCGAAGGCCAGTTTTATGTCTTTAATGTCCTACCTTTTGGTCTTGCCTCTCCCCCTTTGTCTTTACCAAATTATTCAGACAATTAGTCCGTTTTTGGCGATGTCACGACATCTGTTGTCCACCTTATGTTTCCCATAATCCCTCCAAATTCGCATTATCTCTGACTTACAACGTGCCGGCTTCCTTTTAGCATGGAAAAATTATCATTTTCGCCTCTCACACCGCACCATTTTCCTAGGCTTCATCATAGATTCTCCTGGGAGTTTCTTTCGCATTTCCCAAGCTAAAAAGGAACGGGTATTGTCACTTTGCTCTAATCTTCTGTCATCCATATATGTCACTCTCCGCTTAATTGCCTGTTTCCTTGGCTTTATCCGTTCACTGCGCTTGGTCCTTGATCACCTTTGTGCTGCCCTCTCCTGCGGCCTCCATGCAGACTTGCGTTTTGATGACTTATGGGACACCCCCTTTCCTTTGTCTCCCCTTGCAACACAAGAACAACTTCTTTGGCAGACCATTATTTTGCAGTTTGATAGATCCCCCTTGTGGCCCCCTGCTGGGGTCAAGTTCATCTTAGGGTTTGATGCCAGTGATGAGGGATTGGGTGGTTGGCTTTCTCATCCTAGCTATGATCTTCTCTTCTTTTCTGATATCTTCTCAACAGATGCTCGCCTTCAGTCTTCTATATGTGTGAGCTCTTGGCTCTTTTTCAAATTTTGCAGCAGCATGCACTTTTGTTGACTGGCTCTCGTGTAATAGCTCTTGGGGACAATCAGAATGTGTTTTTTGCTCTGCAGAATGGCGGTTCACGTTCTCCTGTGTTGCATTTCTTGTTGCTTGAAGTACTAATTTTTTGTTATCAGCATTCGTGTTTTTGATGAATTCTCCCTCTCTCCCTCTGCTTTTCATCTCCTAGATGAGCGACGGGGCCCTCATCACGCGGCCAGTTTGCTAGCCCTCTAATGCCCTTCTGCCGGTTTTCAACACTAAAGATTGTTACCCCCATCACATTGCTCCGGATGCCTTCTCTTACGATTGGCATCTATTCAATAACTATTGCTTTCCTCTTCCTGCCTTGATTCCTTAGGTCTTGCATCATGCCCATCTTTGCAGATCTCGTCTTACATTGATCGTCTTCTCCTGGCTCTCTGCACCTTGGTGGTCGTTCGTTGCCGTGTTCTCCTCTTGGCAGCCTTTTGTCCAAGACGGCCTTTTCTTCCATGAGTTCTCGCATGCACTGCTCCCATCACCTTCTTCTCGAATCTTGAGTTTTTGCCGTCATGCGGATCTGTTTGTCTGCCGCTTTACTCACGTCTCCATCTGCAACCTTGTTCTTTCCATTTATGCTTGCATCCAAAATTTTGGATTCACTCCAGCAACTGCCACCAGAGGGTTTTGTTATGTGGAATGGATTTGGGGACAGCATTCTGGCTGTTCCAGAGTGAATGGAACACCGGGAGCCCCGTTAGGGGTGACCGGTGTTCCACTCACTCTGGAACAGCCACAATGGCGGACTCACAGCCATTGCACAACGTCATGGATGGATTTTCAAGCTTCTTTAAGCTACAGTGGGATAAACGACATGTTAGAGCAGGTAAAATCAAGAATGGTCGAGCCCATGTCCATTCTATGATGCAAGAATGGCGACCCGGTGTGCAAGAACGCACAGCCGACGTCCATGACGTATATGAGCGGCTTGCCTCTCGACGATCCTAGGAATTAGTTTCGGCATCTAGCAACTGAATCCTTGTTCATGCTCGGGGTACAAAGGAGCTGCATTTGGGTGCATCGAGGCATCCAAGAGCAAGAGTGTATTTTTGTTTCATCGGTTCGCAACCAAAAACTCTGTTTTTTCTTATTCCGGGTGCGTTTTTCAAGCTTTTGCTATTTGATTTGATTGTCTTCGATAGGATTGTCGCTTGTTTTTCTTTCGGATGGCCTCTTTTCCTTTTCTCGGTGCTTGGTTGTCACAAGTGTTTGTTAAGATGGGCTTCCAGTGGGTTTGTATTTGGGAGGAGTGTTGTATACAGCCCCCCCCTTCCCCCCCTCCCGGGCAGCGGT
>JAANSK020256607.1:0-22573 GCA_011763485.2 Isoetes engelmannii
GCCTTTCCATAGTAATTTCTTTTGGAAATGTAACGAAATCCTTGGTCAAGATATGCTCTACTGGCACCATCACTGACTACGATGGACTACTGGTCGAACTTGAATAGGTTATTCATGGTTGAGTCATGTGGGTGGAGAATCTTAGAACACAATTATAACAGTTTGTAAATTTACAATGCACAACACAATTACTATAGAGATGTTATCATTAATAGAAGCTATTTAGAAACAGAATTTATTCTGTTATTTGAGATTGTAACATTACTTTGCTGCAGCGCCGGAAGAGGGAGCATGGTCAGCACAGGACATGTCTCAGATGCAAGCATTGGAAGGTTCCAAGCTGGGCTGCTGAGCTTAGGTTCTATGCATACCCACTTTGGGCATGTGTCACAGGCTTTGCAGGTAAGTAGCCAGAGGTGAGATGAGAGAAAGGAAAGAAAAAAAGACTTTATTAACCTCAGAGACCCCTAAGACCAAATAAATGCATCCATTCTTTATGTCATCTAGGACCATCTTCCAGATTCCCTCTAGCGCAAAAGTGCTAGACACAGCTAGCAATTGAATAATAAAAACACATTAGAAATCTCAGAATCTGCATAAGAGCTGAGAAGGGTAAAGTGTAGCCTTAGCAGTTCTTTTGGCTGCTGCTTTTTTGGCTGCTGCTTTTGAACTGAACATTGAGCCTGAGCACTCACATCCCAAAATATGTGTAATCCTAGACTACTTTCTGAAAAGACATTACAATGTATGTCAGGTTAGAATGTTGTCATTTTGGTCTTTTGTAAGTTTACCTGCACCTCTTTTTTTTGCAAAAAGTTTTCGATAATTCTGCAAAGAGGATGTCAGGATTCATCCTATGTATAAAGTAGGATGGTGATGCATTCTTGAGCTAGCAAAGGCCCTTGTCTGCCAAGTGTGCTAATGAATGTAGAACCCAAATAGGGTTGGGCAGCTGTTTTACACCAACTGTGCTGTTCATGTTATCAGACCATTTTTTCAAGCATTTTAATCCTGCCCAAACATTATCATTGAGTAGCAGTGCTCCTGCTCAAACGGTTATAAGGACTTCAACTTAGAAATAGCTGGTTTCTGGGGACCATCAAATGTTTTATGGAAATGCTTCTCTTCTGTTAGTAGCCCTCAAAATAAAGATATAGTCCATAATTAATAAGTTCTTTCTGAATCTTGCTTGGGCACTAGCTCTTTCCTCTGCATAGTCATTGATAATCAGTCCGGCTAGCAAGACATTCTCTTTATTAGTGATCTCTATGAAATCCTCAGATGTGAGTTTTCTGTAAGGATTTTGACATATTTATGGAATGCAGGCTCTGAATGAAACTGTCCGTATTGCACAGCAGGTAAAGGTTAATTTTATAATGTGTGAGTGTGTAACGCCTAAATACCTTTGGGCTTATAGCATATTGACAAGTTGTGGAATGTTTTCCTCTTTGCAGAACAATGATGACGTCTGCCTTGCGCATGCTTTAGCTGCATTGTGTTACCTGCTCTCTGATGTTGGCGTGACTGCAGATACAAGTGTTGTTGGAGTTGGAGATTCTAGTTTGGGTTTAGGACTTGGACCTCCTTTAGTGGTACAGCAGCAACTATTGCTTCTGTTGAAGCGCTGCCATAAAAGGGCCCTTGAGCTGAAGCTGCCACATCTAGTAGCTTTTAGTCGTTTGGCCCTTGCAAAGTTTGATTTGAAGGTATGGATATTAGTATTACATGTCTTATTGAGGTAGTTTTCTTTTATTCTCTTGAGAGACGATATGAGGTCAGATTTAAATAATATTTGTAATCGATGACGACATATTTACCTATTATGTCCTCCAAAGTTGCCACGAGTATTTTGCACGTGGAAAAAAGGTATTTATGAAGACGTAGTTTTCTTGTGTCAAAGAGATGCTAGAAACATGTGTGCACATCATCATGACATGCATGTCCTCAACATTAGTCGAAGATGTTATTAAGAACACAGCGTGCGTAGCCCAACTAAAGTTTATTCTGTGTATTAAATTTGATGATCCTTTCTTTTGATTATGGTCAATGGGACTGTTACGCACGTTCTATATGTTGATGAAACGACTGAAGTATCACAGGGACAGTGAGAAACCCATGTACATGAATCAAACACAAGGCAAACTCCCTGATTGTGCTACAAAGGTTCTGTTTATTGGATATCCAGAAAACATGAAGGCATGGAGGTGTTTTGATCTAGTTACAAGAAAAGTCTTTGCTTCATGTAGCATGATATTTGTAGACAATGCAGTCTATTCCTCTGATTTTCATGAGCCACTAAGCGACAATTATGATCAGCAACTCCAAGGGGACTTTCTCTATTGATCTAATGACTCTCACTCAAGCGTGTCACCTCATATTTCTACTTCGACTATTTCAGGTCCAGTATCTCTCTCTATATCTTCTCTTAGTTCTTTAAGACCTCCTTCATCTGTTACTAGCACCTCTGCTGCTCCAGCACACACTCCATCTTCAACTTCTCCACCGCACAGTCCATATCATGCGTTTTCACCTACTTCCCGCCATGAGTCCAATTCATCTCTACCTGTTCCACTGTTGTCTTTGCCACAACAAAATGATGCCGAACTTCTGGCTTTTCCACCTGAGTCAATAACCGCCCAACCAAGAAGATCCAGGCGACTTGCTGGATTACCACCTACAAGTTGAGGTTTGTAATTTCGCACTTATGACTACTGTTTTATCTCACCATGATCCAATTACCTATTCCGAAGCCTTTAAAGATGATCATTGGAATCAGGCCATGCAAGCGGAGATAGACATGCTTCACAAACAACACGCTTGGGGTTTAGTTCCCAAATTTCAAAATCAGAATATTGTAGCCAACAAATGCGTATATTGCACCAAGTTTCAGGCCATGCAAGCAGAGATAGACATGCTTCACAAACAACACGCTTGGGATTTAGTTCCCAAACCTCAAAATCAGAATATTGTAGCCAACAAATGCGTGTATCGCACCAAGTTTCATGCTGATGGAACTCTTTCCAAGCACAAAGCCCAATTAGTTGCAAAGGGCTTTACCCAACAGGAGGGGCTAGACTATCATGAAGTTTTTGCACCCGTGGTGAGAATGGCAACATTGCGAGCAGTACTAGCTCTTGCAGCATCTAAACGGTGGTCAGTTTACCAATTAGACTTCAAGTCGGTGTTTCTTAATGGTGATTTGGAGGACATCTACATGCAGCAACCTAAAGGCTTTAAAGATCTCCAACATCCAGATTATGTGTGCAAACTCAAAAAGAGTCTTTACAGTCTTCGACAAGCACCACGGTGCTGAAATCAAAAGATTAATACTTTTTTACTACATCTTGGTTATCACCATTCAAGAGCAGACTGTAATCTTCATTACAAAACAGAAAATTCCAAGATTTTGATACTTCTGCTTTATGTAGATAACATGTTTCTCACAGGAGACGCAGCTGAACTATTGGCATTCACAAAAGAATTGCTAGGTTTGAATTTTGAAATCACAGATCTAGGCCTCATGCACTACTGTCTGGGTCTGGAAGTGTGGCAGCAATCCACTGGAATTCATATAACCCAACGGAAATATATATGTCAAACTCTGGATAAGTTTCATATGCTTGGATGCACACAGCAAGCACACCTTATGAACCAGACCAGACTCTCACCGTAAATTCTACTTCTGAAGCTGTAGACGTGACACTTCATCGGCAATTAGTTTGGGCTCTACTCTATCTTACTGTTTCAAGACCTGACCTTGTTTTTGCAGTAGGTGTTCTCACAAGATTTATGCACACATCCAAAATCTTCTCATTGGACTGCAGCAAAACGAGTTTTACGTTATCTCCAAGCTACACAAGATGACTCTCTTTACTGTATTTTCAATCCAGAGCTCAGTCTTCTGCTTTATGCAGATTCTGACATGGCCTCTAGTGATATAGAATCAAGAAAATGTGTCACAGGTTACTTTTCTTTTTTTGCTGGAAATCCTATGACTTGGCACTCCAAAAAGCAGTCCACTAACAGTCTGAGTACAACGAGGCTGAACTCAAAGCCCTTTGCACAGCAGTACAAGAAATGTTACGGGTGGTTCATCTATTTGAAGACCTAGGAATCAGAATTTCTCCACCATCAACTGAAGCATATGGCTATCAAAACATGCTTCATACGAGAACATCTAGAAAATGGCTCACTCACACTTCACTACTGTCCATCACAGGACCAAGCTGCAGATGGCTTCACCAAAACAATATCAGGCATCAAATTCACCAAAATGAAAAACATTTTACATGTTTCCTCTTTTCCTCTCAGCAGTGCTAGTCATCAGGAGGGGTTAGCATTTCATATACACGTGCCACTTTAGTGACGACGTCACATTGCCGAGATGGCATGTTGTTGATGTCATGGCGTATATAAGCCAGTCATTCTAGATTAGACTCTGGTTTTTCCTCTTGTATTCTCTTTGCACGCCTAGCAGCCTATCAAGGCATTTTGTATCTTTTCCTTTAGGCCATCTATGATCCCAAATAACTTCAGTCATACCACATCCAATTTTGGGTTGTTGATGGTTGTCTCTCATGAGTTATTGCTTATAGAAGATAATTTACATCTAACATGCTTGAATTCAAAGAAACGGAAATCAATACAATTGGATGTCTATTTAATACTCTGTTAATTCTCAGTGTCCCACCAACTAATCCTAATTTTGGCATGTGCATGATTTCATATGCACATATGTTGCGTACATTCAGAATCTATCAGTTTGAGTATTACACTATGGTATCACGGAGCTGCCATCCATGTATACACTGCCCTGTCAGCATATTATTATAGATCCTTGCTTCTGTAAACACTCATAACCTTTTGCATGGATATAGGTTAAAACGTGGAACATGATGTTTATGTCTTAATATGCATTATTATGTTTACTGGCTGCAGCATGTACGCCAAATACCGCATCTTGGAGGGCCTAGAAACTGCGAACATCTTGGAACTTCTCCTTTGGATGTGTGTAAGGTCAGTTTATATTGTTACATTGGGAGATGGAATACCCGAGTAATAAATTCTAAGAACCAATATGATAATACTGTTAGATAGTCTATTTGATCAATTTTTGGCCACATTTTACATAAGGCAAGGAATTCGTACATTCGTGTAATATATTGTTTGTTGCATTTGGCCGTTATGGTCCAGATTGGGTTTTGCATTAAGCAAATAGTCAGAAATTCAGGTCCAGTAATAATGTTAGTGAGTCAATTTGATCAATTTTTTGCCACATTTTACTTAAGGCAAGGATTTCATACATTCCTGTAATATATTGTTGTATTTGGCCGGTATGGTCCGGATTGGGTTTTGCATTTTGGTTAAGCAGATAGTCAGAAATTCAGGTCCCAAAGGATTCATGTGTTAACTGTTCTGAATGTAGCTGACAAGATGCATTTTGTGATTGACTTGTATAATGTTACCTTGAGTTTCCATTTACATTGGACCAATATTTTAGCCACCAAGGATTTACTTAGTATAGTTATACCTATCATGTGAAGCTGCTTCATACAATTGAGGTTTGATATTGCTCATCAATTAGCTGTTCTAAGGTGTAGGGATGGCTAGCAATTATGTTTACTTGTTAGGACATATGTCGAATTCTGTGCTTATTTTGAAGAACCAAGGTTTCATAGGGAAAATTTAACATTTCTGATGCACAGTCTTTACGCCTGAGTACATATTTGCTTAGTGATGCTGTCATGAACACAACAGCCGTTTTGTCAACTGGAGTTTCATCAAACATTCCAAGAGCATCAGGGTCTTCTTTAGGACCTTTTACCGGGCCATCTCTTGGTGTCTCTGCGAATGTACATATGGTTGGTTCAGGATGGAGTGCATTGCCAGGAAGGCTTGGTTTGGTACCTGATTCTATTTTAAAACTATCAGGAGCATCGCATTTACTAAGATCCACTTCTTGGGAATTGTATGGAAGGTAATACAAACCATCAGCTCAAAACCCTTAAAGGCTCAAAAAATTGTTATACTCACTATGATGTTTATTGTGGAAGCAGTGCTCCAATGTCTAGGACAAGCACATTGATTCATGCTTATTGTTATTCTCACGTTGCCAGGTATGTACTTGTAGAGTGTATTCTGTGCATATGGAAAAGAAGTTCCAAGCTGGAACCTTATTTCTTGGCATTCATAAAGCGTCCATGGCCTTTTGCACAGTGCTGTAGTTCTGTGCATCCTATGGTCCTTGCTTCTCCTCAATTGTTGAAGCTACAAATTTGTGAAAATTCCAATGAGACCCTTCTTAATTTTTGTTAAAGATTGGTTATAGTAGTTATCCCTGTCATAAGCAGGAAACAAGGAAGGCACACAGCTATCTGTAGGATTATAAGATCACATTTTGCAGTTTATACAATGAGTATAATAAGTTACATTTTCTTGCTACCATTGCCTGCCTTTTCAAGGATAGTGACCTTTATCTCATAATGTACTGGACATTAACTGGTTGAACTAGATCTGGTCCGCATTCAAAGTATACTCGACACGAGAAGAGAAAGTGTCTTTCTATTCCAATAGCCCTAGGTTGCATAGTGAAGAAAATGATACAGAATGAAATGGTGTAATAGAAAGATGGAGATAACACAAAGTGAGCGGCTAACTCTGCTGAACATAAAAAACTGGTATATGGTTGGTTATATAGTCACATCTGATGACGTTGACAGGAAGGTGTTGTGCTATCCCTCAATATATCACCTCTCATCATTTAAGCAAAAGTTGCACAGCGACCAACACTAGCTCAGTGCCCAACATTTGTCAGAGGCATCATGAGGTAAATTTGAATATTCATCATGATTTAGAACACATGTATGTGGCAGGCAAGTGGGCCTCTTCGAAAGATCTAACCACCAAAAGACAATTCTACAAGGACAATTATTGGATGTATCTAGAGATGGTTTTCTGCGGCATCCTGGGTACCTAGATTCTAAGTACCCAGGATGTCAGATGCCCACTTGTCACATAAACTGAGGAATGTATTGGGGCAGTTTCGTGTCTCGTCTCACCAGTTAGAGATTGAAGCTGGGCGGGCTAAGGGTAGGGCATGTGAATAACGAGTCTGCCAAAAGTGCAACTTAGGGGAAGTGGAATCAGAAGAACACTTTATCTTTCTGAGTCCAGCATACTATGAAATAAGAGGAAGGTACCACTGCCTTTTCAGGGACCCAACTACTTTGAGGCAGCTTATGAACTTTACAGACCAGAAATGCCTTGCTTTGTATATATATGAACACATAAAGCTCAGAAGAAATGTGCTCAAACAAAAAGAAGCCGATTCAGAATGTGCTGACTTCTTTTTTCATAGCTGATCCGGCACCATTAAAACAGTAATAGGAAAGGAAGTCAGAAGGGTCCTTCTGCGGGGGGCAATTAGAATAAAAAAGGGTCAAAAAACTTAAAATGGGACAGCCTCGAAAGAAGAAAAGGGATAATATGCATGTATAAAGCATCACAGGTTTTTTCTGGCCCTGTACGTGGGTGCATTTAAATTATAGGTTATAGAAGCATAGATAAGCTTGATTTGCTAAGTTTTGGATGTTCTTTTTTGCTAGATTTAACTAGCTTTCAACTAGGAGAATGCTCCTAGATGTTGCGGACTTGCTGTATTTATTTGGTCTCATAGACCCTATGGGTCCCCTGTAGATGTTAATAAATTCTTCTCTTCTTCTTTCTAACAGCCCTCTTGAAACTTAACTCTAATCAGAAAAAACTTAAAATCAGAGTCACTCTCCTCGATAACGTGATTGACCACGAATTTCATGATTTTTTTGAAACTTGATGCCTGCAAGTGTCTTATGTGTCATTGATGACATCACACTGCTGCACTGTCACTGCACGCTTATTGCTGACATAGCATCTTTATATAAGCCATAGTGATGTATTCATTAGTTAGTTCATTTCCTAGATTTTTAGGCGCTCATCCTTCTGTAGCTTTCTTCTACCATGAATACGTGCACAATGTCTACATGGTAGCAGAGCTGGTCATGGCCACTGTTGATCACTCGTCAGATCATTCATTTTACACATTAACTGGTTTATCTTCTACTATGCCTTCAGATCTTTCTTTGTATTGCCAATTTGAACCAGTTGACTATATGGAACCTGCTCTTTCTGCACCCTCCACTCCACTGACAATACCTCTTAAAAAAGGCATTTAAGGCAGAGTTATTGAGTTATCCAGTATCTCCAGATGTGGGGGTAAGGAGATCTTGCAGACTTGCAGGTTTATCACCTTTGGAACTTCCTGTAATTTTTCTCTTAAGCTCAAGTTCAAGAATATGTTGAACCTGCTATTTATGCTCAAGCAGCTAAGGGTTCTCATTAGTTACAAGCTATACGAGAAGAAATTGCGGTGTGTCATAGTAAAACACATGGGAGTTAGTTCCTAGGCTTCTTCAGAAAAATATTATTGGTGCAAAATGGTTTTACAAACCAGTGATGGATTTATCTAAATACCAAGCTAGACTCGTGGCTCAACAGGAGAGGTTTGACTATAATGAAATATTTGCCCATGTTGTTCACTTGGACACTTTGAGAAGTCTTGGCCTTAGAAGCACATAAACACTGGCCTGTGTATCAGCTCGATTTTAAGTCAGCATTTCTGAATGGAGATTTGCAGGAGGAAATATATACGCAACAACCACAAGGTTTTTAAGATCCAGAACATCCTACTTTTATATGTAAGTTGACAAAGAGTCTTTAAGGTCTAAAACAAGCACCTCAATGCTGGCCAAAATAATGCGTTTCTCCTTGATTTTGACGTTTAAAGGTATCTTTATTGGGGTCTAAGCTTTCTTTGCTAGTTTATATGTAGATGACATGGTTCTTACAAGTATTGCTATTGAACTAATTGCTAATACTAAGGATTCCCTTGATCATTACTTTGAGATTACAAATCTTGGCTTGATGCACTATTGTCTGGGTTTAGAAGTCTGGCATCATATTTCTAGCCCAGCAAAAGTAGGTCCATGCGACACTTCAGAGTTTTTACATGGCAGATTGTAAGCCATCTAAAACTCATGATCCAGGCCAGATCTTATCACTTGACTCAGCACAAGAAGATGTTGATGCTACTCTTTATAGACAGTTACCTGGCCAAGTCTTGACACGTTTTATGCAGCATCCTGAACGGTCACATTGGCAAGCAGTTAAGAGGGTTTTATTATTTTCAAGGGACTAACACAGGAGGCATTCATTGTATGTGAAATTCTTTCTCTAAGTTGCTTCTTTTTGCATACTCAGATCATGCCACCAGTGATGTTAAGTTTAGGAAGTCACAGGATTTGTGTCATTTTTTGCTGAAAATCTTGCTACTTGGGAGTTCGCAGAAACAGGCTACTTACAGTCTTAGCACCACTGAACCAAAACTAAGGATTACAGGCTATTTGTCATACTAAGGATTACAAGTGGCATCATTTCAGTAAACATCTGGAAATTAAAGTTTTCTTTGAAACTCTTCGCGATAGTTCTAGTTCCTTACTTCAGTGTTCATCTCAAGATCAGGCGGCAGATGGTTTTACCAAGCCTCTTGTAGGCAAAACTTTGCTGATATGAAACAGCTTCGATATGTTGTGTCTTTGAGTAGTTTAATTCTCAGCAGTGCTTGTCATCAGGAGTGGTGTTAGATTCATTCTGATGTGTGCTGACTTGTCACTGCATGCATGCCGGCATGGCATCTCTATATAAGTCATAGTCACATGTTCATCAGTTAGTTAATTTCCTAGCTTTCTAGATGCCCTTCTGTAGCTTTCTTCCACCATGAATACATACAAACTGCAGTGGAACAGTAATGTAGTTTGAGAGATGAATGTTCCAGCTTCTGTAGCTTTCTTCTACCATGAATAGATACAAAATGTCTACAGCTTCATCATGCCATTTGCCAGCTGATCTGCAGTGGAACAGTAATGTAATTTGAGAGATGAATGTTCAAGTGCTTCCCTGGCAAAACAGGCTTGAGCATGCTTCCCTGGCAAAACAGATTTGAGCATCCCAAGTGTTTGGTAGCGTGTTGCCATTTCTGCTGCAGGCCTTTTCTGGTTTGTTAATGCAAAGCTTTTATTGAAATTTTTTTTGGCCTTGTAAAGAAAGATGCTTACGCATCAGAGGGTTGCCCCTTGGAAATAGATGGTTTGTTTTGATTTCATGGGCTGTTAAGAAAATAAGGATCGTGTTGGTTTTTCTTGTGCATCAAAGCAACCACTTAAAAAAAAATTAAAGTAGAATGCGCATGAGCTAATATGGTTTGAGAATAGAAAGGGTGTACGGTTATATTAAAGGCACCTACACATTTGATGTTGCAAACTGCTTCAGTGGGGGTACTCGCATCATATTTCCAAGAGGTAGTACACGTTAAGGTGATATAACCATATCTCGTCCATGTTCCTGTGCTTACAGCTTTCGCGCTTGTTATGGCGAGACTGACGGTGCTTGCTTTTTAGATGCCCATGTGATAACTATGCTGTGAAAAAAGGGAGGACTGATGGGAACACCGTTATAGAGTCCAAACCACATTGCTGATTGTTACCGTTGGCTACCAGCATGGCCTTAGATAGTGCCATCTGAATGAATCAATGTATTGGAAAGATAGAGAGAAAACAAAGCGAGTGCTTAACTCTGCTGAAGAACTGGAGAAAACAAAGTAAAGAAAAAGTGATCTGTGACTTTATGATGACGTGGACTGGAACATGTGCTGATGTATTACCTCAGGTTTAATCATCACAAGTTAGGTTAGAGTTAAGTTTCTAACCCTTTAACATGGTTAACGGGTTTCTTTGGTCTTGTGCAAGGCTCGACCAGCTTCAACCTCTACTGCGATTTCCTAAACATTGTACATTTTTTTTTTTTGTTACTTCCCTACATGTGGCTTATGAAATCACACGAATAAATTGGCAGGCTTAGGTGTTTTTGGCTTTTGATCTTATATAGACCTATGCTCCCTACCGTGACACACTCTTCTTGCCTATATTCATCCTTTTGAGTCATAGCGAGCACCTAAAAGTCTAAGCAGTTTGCTTGATCAAGAAGTTTGCATGGAGGCTCAATAAACTTCATGGGCATATAAAGCATCTCGCCAAGTCTTATAAGAATTCCGAATACACTATGCCATGCACAATGCTTGCAAAAATATAATATATGGGTTATGCTGTGTATGAAGCAACATGACACACACAACACGACATGGCAAACAAAAGTGGTTATGCGTGAATGAGTTGGGACATAAAGTAATGAGTAAACAATGTCAATTTTCAGACACTTTATCTTGGAATAAGCATCATCAAGGGTTGAACTTTCTTATGTTACTTTAAAGTCTATTTCGTTTTTTGGCTGTGTGATGGGCTGCACCTGGTTTCTCCTTTCTTCTCAAACCGGTCATGGCTGTTACATGGTGGCGGCTACAGATCGTTACTCCTGGATTAGCAATATGTCTAAGAGAGTGTATCTATCCAGATTCAGTGGTGTTCTTATTGCATTGAGTCGTTCAGCTATATACGTATGATATTAAGTCATCCGTATGCATTGCATACTTAGGTTGCTATTTTTGCAATTCATCACTTGTATTGATTGATGCGCATGCATAATCTGTTTAACAATCGATTTTGACCATAGTCAGAAAGAAAGTTCATGCCAAATCATCTGTGAACAAGGTTTCATCCTGGGTTTAAGGATTTGGAGTATGTTTTTTTATTTTGTCTGAGTATAGAAATTTTATACCAAAGTTATTACTTTTTTTCTAATAAATTTCTGTATAACCTGTTCCAGTGCAGATGATTTGGCCCTTACCTATGTCAATTTGGCTCAGCAATTAGCAGTCACTAAAGGTTATACTGGTGAGAGTACGCTGACTTGGGCATGATTTGTGTTTTCAGCTCTAGAAACTGTGATCTATTAATGTACATTGGTGTCCAACCTAGGTCCAGCCCCAGCTAAGAGAATGGAAAAAGCCCTTATAATAAGAGCAATAGGCGCTATAATTTGGAATAGCAGGTCCTGCTGTACGCTGACTCCGCTTATAAGTTATGCTGTGTGCAAGATGAACTCTAGTACCTTCGAGACAGCTGACTGGTGTAGTTTGCACTAGGAGGGCCATGTAAGCCATATCCTTATGTCCACACATATTTTGGAAACCCTTTATAACTAAGGTAGCTAGAAACAGAAGTTGCGTTTTCATTACGGATTAACCGAGCGACAATTACTTGAATACGTTCGTATTGCTAGGGGAGCGAAGGGCTCAACAGGCCAAGTATCATTACAATCACTCGATTAAATTCATGCTGTATATAGTATCATTACAATCACTCGATTAAATTCATGCTGTATATTTTCACCGGAGACAGGTTGAATCCCTTGCTCTCTCGTGATACGAGAGAGCAATACGAAAAGAGAAATGTCCATGCATGTTCCATGAACTAACAAGCAGTACCACCAAAATCCTAAAGAAAGAAAAGTTCAATATATCCCATCTCATTTCACCAATGTTTGATGTCTGTATTACTGATTGTAATTGTCTTCTTCATGTGACATGTCACATGATTTTCCAATGGTACACACTCAAGCAGAGGATTCCTTCATCCTGTACAGTACGCAGCATGGTGACCTGGCATGATCACCTCCATAAACCTCTGTTAAGTGTGTCGCGGCAATTTTCAAGTATATGCTCAACGCTAACTAGGCCTATGAAGCTAAACAAATGAGTCATGTCATTTGTCCCTTTAACTTGAGCAACGTTGGAGATCCAAAATATGTTGTTTGATAGCTCTTTGCATCTTAAGTCAATTTGATTGCCCCAGCATTATTATTTTTTAGTGGGGATGGCATAATTGGAAGTTTCAATTCATAATGCTTTGAGTTTAGTGTCTGTAGTACTGATGTTAAGATTGTATGTCCGCCGTAGACTTTTATTGTCTATATGATTCGCTGCAAAATCTGCGCCAGTGAATGAAATCTGCGGTCTAGAAGATGAAGCTCTTACCTAATAAAAGCACTTCTTAAAACGTTGTGGCCTTGTGTACTTATTTAATTGTGCCTCACGAGCAAGCAACACGTCTGTGAGAAAAGTCGCTAGTTTCCATGATGGCAACTGGAAAACAGTATAGATAGTCACACAGTCTGCTGTCTGGATCTGGTATTGCTCTCTTCTAGATGTATAAGCTGCAATCTCCACTTCCACTATCCTTGATTGGACCTCGGTATTTTATGCCACCTTCCACACTCGACTTGTAGGTGATGGGAGCTAACCCTCATTCGACAAATCTGGTGTCTAGATGAGATTGGTAGATGGTCTATCAAGTACTTGTGGTTCTGCTACGTAACATCACCATGGAATGTCTATTGAAGTTCATTTTTCCCTGTAGATTGGCCCATTGTTTATCAATGAATTTGGTTCGAACAAGGCACGAATGGCCTCTGCTTGTGATGTCCATTCTAATGTCCCATCTTTGTAGCCACAATATTCCATCTGCATGCCAATCACTTTCTTTGCTTTCTTCCATTGCCTTATATGGTAGTCTATCATGTGGTGAAGCCTTAACTCTAGCTACATAGACGAGGTATAGATAGGGTACTTCTCTAATGGCAACATACCAGCCTCAGGAAGCATCATTGGATATGGTGTTTGAAGTTTTAACTCCTAGCTCATCCATTAGAAAAACGTTTTTGGACTACTAGATCTTTCCATTTGTTTCTTTGCCAAACCCGGTCCCCATATCTGGCATCCATACAATTACAGGCATAACTAAAACTCGATATAAATGAAGTCGCATGGTCCAGTCCCAAAGCTGAATTGTTTTAGACTTGGCTTGCATTGCGTATAGAGCTTTCTTTCTACCAATAACCTTCTTACTTATGGCTGTATTCCATCTATAACTTCTTGTTTGTTCTATTTTCAAATATTTATAACTTTGAGCATGCTCAAATGTGAGTATTTTTGTTTTATCAAGATTGACTGACATTCCTGCTTGATCTCAAAAGAATGATAGCACGTTTATATGCTGCTGCAAACCATCTGTAGTCCGTGCGAGCATTATGTCGTCTGCATACAAGAGAAGCCTGATAATGTATCTTGCAAGCACTACCCCGTCAAAGCAATTTCTGTTAAGCCATCCTTCTGGTTCATCAATATAGATGCCAACTAAGATTGGAGATGCAGGGCAACCTTGTTTGACACCAAGATTGCTGATTATTTGCTTATCACATTTTTTATCCAATGGGGTGCTCAAGTTAGCATGCATTTGCTGATATAACCTTGCTATCGCAAGTTGCAGTTCCCATTCATGGCATGAAGCCTATCCATAAGCTTTTTGTGGGCTACAGTGCAAATGTTCTTCTCAGATCTACAAAGCATCCATACATTGCCCTGTTTATTCCCGTAGACTTCACAATGGCTGCTCTTATTGTCGCTACCTGATCTATAGTGGAGTAACCTGCACGAAAACCCGCCTGTCCATCAGCTCTGATATCGTGTTCCTCGGCCCATCTAGACATAAGGCTACTTATCAAGACTGGTGTGCTTCCTGCCCATTTTATCATCTCTGCTCTGAGCTCGTCTATATCTGCGGCCTTGCCACTTGCAAGCTTTCTGATGGAGTCTCCTATATCCTGTGATGTGAATATGGGCTCCATTGTCATATGTTCTATATACATAATTATATAAGTCAAGGGCATCTACATAACTGTTTTCTGTATGCGATGTGCTCAATTATTTCGTGTGTGAGACCATCAGGTCTAGAAGACGTGTAAAAAGTATACAAGAGAAACTTTGCTTTCCAAAGATCATAACGTGCTCTCAGCCAGAGCAACATTAGGCTCCATACTCTCGCCATCTCAATACATATGCATATGATGTTTATAGTCGGTAGTGTACCTATCCCTTAATTTAAGGCCTCAATCAGATAGTCTCCAATTGCGCTTTCTTGGATATTGAGAAATTTTGGCAAAGAATTGACATTGATCCCACTTTTCTGCGCTTCATCTTCTATCTCATTTGATTTACAAACTTAATGCGGCAGTGATGAGGGAGGATAGTCCAGTTTTCCTTGTATGTTCATTTTTACCAATCCTAGTATCTCATTATCATAGTTGTCTTTGTTGAAACCATGATATAGTAGTTACTTCGCTTCACCCAAGTTAAAGAGAATTCTTGTTCAATTAGTTCTGCTGTACCTGAGCGGAAACAATGTTATTCCATAAGTTGAATTTGTGACCAGCTCTCTTGTTGATGATAAATTGTAATACCAATTCTTTTATCTAAAATGCAGTGGCGCTATCAGCTTTGAATATGGCAGCTAAAAAGTTTCCTCTTCATGCTAAATCTCGTATGCAAGTTATGCAGCTACAACTTATTCACAATCAGGCACTCAATCGGTAGGGCAGTATTTGTGTCTCTGCCCAATATGAATTGTTTTTAATTGGATTGAAAAGTTTACAGTGGTAATATAAAACTTGCACAAAGAGCATGTGCGGAGCTTTCAGCAATGGTGTCACCTGTATTGGGTGTAGATATGGATCTTAAAGTGGAATCAAGTTATTGTCACATTCGTACACTCCTTGCATGTGGGCAAATTACTGAAGCTGCAGGGGAAGCACATGCATTGTTTGCTCTGTGCTACAAACACGATATGCAAATCGAGAGTATACGTGCACTTCTACTTATTGCTGATATTCATAAGGTGCCAAAGCTCCTTAACAATCACTTATGACCCTTAAAATGCTTGCTTATGAGATTAATTCAAAATAGTGCAATTCAGAAAGCAGGGAGTTCAGTGACGGGTTTACCCTATGTCTTAGCAAGCTTAACATTATGTCGGTCTTTGAACCTGGATTTTCTGCATGCAACATCAATGGTGACGCTTGCTGAGCTGTGGTTGAGTCTGGGAGTTGACCATGCTGAGCGTGCTTTACAACTGATACATCAATGTCTGCCGTTGATCCTGGGACATGGCGGTCTTCAGCTATGTTCCCGTGCAAACCTAGCCATTGCTCGATGCCATTTCAGTAACCCCAACTTTACAAGTATATCTGCTTTCTCTTCCATTTTCATTATTCTGTAAGATACTAATGGAAATGTTTGTCTACAGTTATGTCCGATCCTGATGCTGTTCTAGATCCTCTTGCACGTGCATCAGAAGGCTTTATGGCACTAGAGGTAAATAGTCTTCTTTGTTATTGCATCATGAACAAACTTTTATAAATTTTGCTGACTGATGAATAAATCTATCCAGGATTGGGCACTTGCATCAGAAGCCTTCTATTTACTGGCAATTGTATGGGATACTCTTGGTCAAACCTGTGAAAGGGATCAGGCTGCAGAATCATTTCAGCAATGTATGCTTGATCTGAATGCAGCACAAAATTCTCAGTCAGCTGTGTTGCCAGTTGTCTAGGAGGCTAGATTTGAGTCCATTATATAAATTTGCTTTTAGTTGTAAAATTTTATCCGAACAAAATAACTAGTTAGGCTATGAGTAATGTGGAGATTGCAAAGCGAAAATTGACAGACGGGAGCTGGGGTTGAAGACTGATTCTACAAGTTTCTCAACCAGTAAATTCAGTTATAAACAAAGCAATCACGAAAAAGGATGTCAAAGGCGAATATTTAATTTAGTTTCTGTTGTGACCAACAGTGTAATCTGCTTCATTAATACAGTTTCAAACAGTATGTTGTTTTCCCCTTGTGCAAATCAAAGTTTTGAAAACTTTATATGTGAAAACGAGTGACTCAATTTCAAATAGAATTCAGTTTCATTCAATTAGAACTCGTAATTATTACTGAATATACGTTGTGCACACAATAGAATATAGAATAAAACAAGAAATGAAAGCAACAGTCAATATCATTGCGGGTTCGTCACTTTTTCCTTCCATTCCAAAGTGATGAGCTCTTATTTTTTGCTAGTCATCTCTTTTTGTTTGCACACCAAAGTGCATGATCCCCTTTCATTGCTAGTCTACCCTTTTTCTTTGCATCCCAAAGTGCATAAATTGTTGTCCTAATCAACTCAAGTATAGCTCATTTTGTTAATTCAAAGAGGCCCTTATCTTTCTTCATATAATTTTGACTTAGAACATCAACAAACTAACTCTTTAAAATAGCAATAGATCAATGGAAGTATCATGCAAGCGATGTGGTTTTATATTTCTTTTGAAATAATTGACTCATAATATTCCTCGCATGCAATATTTTGGCAAATAATAGAACTAGAACTTGCAAGTGAGATTCCTTCCAATCATCATATCTTGAGTGGTTATTTTTCTTCCAATCGAGACATCACTACCACCAATATATATATACATATTATTCTTTTATTCCAAACAAAATTCATCAAGGCAATTTTTAAACTTAGTAATTTTTACACTTAATTTACCTATACAATTATAGACCACACGAGCCGATTCATCAATAAACATGATTTCTTCAAAAGATTCACATGCGTTTTCCATGGTGAGTACATTTGAGTAATGCAATGGAATGAAATGATTCTAGGATAATGCCTTCTCAACCATGTAACATCACATCTAATCCTTCTCATCAGTACAAACATTTGTAGCAATAAACTTGTGCGGATCCAACTCAAAATCCTTGTTAAAAACAATAATGTAAACATTTTTAAGAGTAACTTTATTATCTTGAAGTGCCTAAGAGGTCCACATAGCTCACATATAACTCATTTTTTCCACTCTCTTTTTTGTATTTGTGGTTGTTCATAGGAGATCTGTGTCTTTTGGGTTTTTTGCCAAAATTCACAAAGCCAACGGGAGACCTGTGTCTTTTGGGTTAATATATGGCCGTTGGTTAATGACATATAAATCCTATTTCAACATATCAATAAAGATGCCATGGAAGAGATTTGTGAGACTCAAGTCTCGAACTCTGAGAAATAGTTGTTATAAGATTAGCATCTTTGTCTTACCACTAGACCAGTGGCCCAATGCTATGGGAATCCCGACGACCATGTTTTCTGTGCACTACTCTAATGTAACTTGTGTTTTGACTAGCATTCGAATGCCAACTTGTTTAGGATTGGATGTGGCTAGCTTCTTTGTAGCAGGATTTGGTGTGGGCTTGCCAGTTATGAGTGCACATCTAAGCACAGTTTCGTTAACTATGGACAAATCTTGAATTCGTGGACTTTTTTAGAAATTCACACGGACACGACACAAAAATGATTTTATTGATCATGTTATACATTCAGTTAACTGTGCTCTTCAACTAGAGCTGAGTACGTTTCTGTTAGAAATTGCACTACTTAATCTCAATAAACACAACTTTGCTTCACCAAGCAATCCTTCAATTTCAACTATTCCAATTCAAAACTTAATCGAATCCACAAATGTTGGTAAGTGGCTATCTCCTTAATATCAAATAAATTCACTAAACCATCGAAAACAATATATAACCTTAGAGTCAAAATTCGTGCTACTGTAGCACCAGTGCACTGTAGCACCCAATGCTCCAACACCAAATAATCGATTCCTTAGGCACCAATTGGAACCACTAGTGCCTAGTTCCTCCTTGAATGCATAATCCGGAATGGTCTAATCGTCCTATCTGCTTCTGCAAATATATCTGTGATGCTCGACGGTTGTGCAGGGAATCTAACATTTCGGTTCGATAGCTGCTGAATTCGAAATGCTATTACCTCCAGATTTCAGGTACAGCTCAACACACTATAATGGCAAATTTGCCCCCTTTTAAAAACCTTCGACCATTGAGCCAATTTAATTTCATGATCAACCATGTAACCATGTATATTCCTTTTCTAGCCATGTTCTTTGCATCCATGTTCCATGTACCCTGTAAGTATGTGCTCAGATCATTTAACCGTGCAATCTGTGAACCAAGTTCTTAACCCTGGCTCATCTCTAATCATGTTATGCAATGACCAAATATCTAACATTCCTCCTTCATTGCATAACTAGGAGACCTGTAACATTTCTCTGAACTGCACAAATTTGTTTTCACTCAAACCTTTTGTAAAGATGTCAGCCACTTGATTAGAGGTATTCACATATGTCATTCTAATATAATTTCTGGAAGCCATATCTCTGATGAAGTGCACATTCAGCTCTATATACTTTGTTCTCTCATGATCAACAGGGTTTTTTACTATAGCTATGCAACTTAGACTGTCTGTTAAGATTTCAGCAGGTTCTGCTTGCTTACAGTTTAGCTCTTCAAGTAATCTCCTTAACCATGCTAATTCTATTGCCACCAAGGAAGATGCCACATACTCAGCTTCAGCTGAGGACATTGCAACAACGCTTTGTTTCTTGCACCTCCATGTGATTGCACCACCTGCTAAGAAAATTACATATCCTGAAGTAGATCTTCTAGTGCTTTGATCACCACCCCAGTCTGCATCACTAAAAGCACACATATTTAGATTGTCAGAATTAAATGTAATCCCATAATCTCTGGTTCCCTTCAAATATTTCAAAACTCTTTTTCCAGCTAACCAGTGTTCTTTGCTCGGATTATCACATCTTCTACTTAAGATATTTACTATGTAGGATATGTCTGGTCTGCTGTTGTTTGCCAAGTACAGTAAACAGCCAACCAAAGCTCGATAAGGAACATTTTCCATTTCTTTCTTCTCTTTTTCCGTCATTTCTTTTCTGCAGTCAATTGATGGCTAGGTGCAACAGGCGTCTTCACTGGGAAGGCATCTTGCATATGGAACCTATTCAGCATATTATCAACGTGTTTGCTTTGTTTCAACTTAAGAAACTTCTTCTCCCTATCCCTTATGACATGCCCAGAAATTGTCTTAATTCACCCAAGTCAGACATTTTAAACCTGGATTGCAAGATGTGTTTGTATAATTTCAATACTTTTGGACTGTTTGCCACCATGATACAATCATCTACATACAATGCTATTAAGCAATACTCTCCATTCTGATTATATCTGTAGATGTTGCCATCGTTTTGCAACTTTTCAAACCTTTGATCCTTTAGAAAAGTATCCATGCATTTGTACCATTCTCTTGGTGCTTGTCTCAACCCGTACACTGCTCTTTTTAGTTTCCACACCATGTTTTTTCCTTCTTCATACCCAGGAGGCTGTTTCATATAAACATCCTCTTCTAGTTTTGCATTAAGAAATGCTGGTTTTACATCCATATGATGTAATTCCAGATTTAAGGCATTTGTCAAACCCAGCAGAACTCTTATACTTGTAAGCTTCACAATTGGTGAATATGTATCTTCAAAATCCCTTCCTTTCTTTTGAGTGTAGCCATGAGCTACAAGGCGAGCTTTATGTTTCTTTTGTCCATCTACTCCTTCTTTAATCTTATATATCCATTTGCTGCATATGATATTATGGTCACCTGTGTTTTCCACAACCTCATACGTTTCTGTGTCTCTACAGGATTTGAGTTCATCTTCCATTGCTTCCTCCAATTTATTCTTGTCTTGACAAGATAGAGCTTCATCTACTGTTTTAGGTATATGGCCATCCTCTATTAAAGCCATAATCCCGAATTTCTCAAGTCTCTTGCTTCTGCCTGTATCAGTTCTGCCATACACCTCTTTGTCTACATTTGCATCCTCCAAAAGTTTTTCTATTTGTGTTTTTCTTTTTCAAGCTACACCTTCACTTGCTGGACATTCTCCATTATGTAAATTTTCAGTTTCTACTCCTTGTACTTGTTCTGATTTTTCCTGTTCCAATGCATCAGTACATTCTGAGCCATCATTGGAATCTGTGTCAACATCCTTTTGTTTAGTCTGAACTACATCTGCGTTGGCATTTTCCTTCATCAAGCTCCCTATCCCATGTCTATCTTTGTAAAGGACTTCCTCATTAAACACAACATCTTTGCTTACCACTATTGTTCTTGTTTTCGGAACAAATATCCTGTACCCTTTACTTTCTTCATCATATCCCACGAGAAAACCCATCTCTGCTTTATCATCAAGCTTTTTCCTTAACTCAGCAGGGACATGTGAGTATACCAAGCATCCATACACCTTAAACCTGTCAAAATTCAGATTTGTCTTAAAGTTTGACCAAAGGAGTTCGGGTACATTACCTTGTAGACTAGATGTTGGCAATCTGTTTTGTACTAACACAGCAGTTTTGAGTGCCTCTTCCCACAAATAGTTTGGCAGTCCACTATTCTTGATCATGGACCTCACTGCATCCATTATGGTTCTGTTTCTTCTCTCAACTATACCATTTTGTTGTGGGCTGTACCTACATGTCAATTGCCTTCTTATTCCATTAGCAATGCAAAAAAGTCCGAATTTTTGAGACAAGTATTCTCCTCCTCTATCAGACCTCACACTTTACCTTTTTTCTTATTTGTCTTTCCATTTCCACAACATAATTTTTAAAGGCACTTAGAGCTTGCGATTTTCTCTCAAGACAATAACATTTACACATCCTTGAATAGTCATCAATAAACGAAATAAAATACCTTTTGTTTGTCCTTCCCTTCAGTTTAAAGACCCACACAAATCCGTGTGCACCAATTCTAAAGATTCTCGTGCTCTGGTTTTTGACTTGGTAAAAGACAACCTGTTTGTTTTTCCCAAAATGCATCCTTCACACTGAAAATGATCAGAAGTATTGCTGTTGCAACTTATCCATCCTTTCTTAGCCAAATGCTTAATGTTATTGAAATGTGTATGTGCCAACCTGTTATGCCAAAGGCCAAAATCTGAAACATTCATGTTATGAATTTCATTGCAAACTTGACTTCCCAATTGAAACAAGTTACCAACATGTTTTGCCACAAACTTCTTTTCATTACCAAGAAAGACGTTACATGCTTGAGAGTCAAAATTGACTCTATAACCAAGATCTACCAGCTGACTAACTGAGATTAAATTTTTTATAATACTTGGAACACAAAGAACATTCTCAATATCCACTACATTTCCTTCTAGATCTATTAGTTGCAGCAGTCCTCTTCCTTCAATTGATTGCAAGGCTCCATTCCCCACTTGTACACTTCTCCTATGATTCTTGGACACCTTTAGTAGATCAGTAGATTGTACTACTGATCTTTCAGCTCCACTATCAACTACAAGAGGATCAGAGGTTCGATTAGTATTTTCTTTGTAATCTAGCAGAGCAAATTGATCACTTACCTCATCTTCATTTTCAGCAGTCTCCTCTTCATCATGCTCTCTAGTCATAAATGCTCCAGCAGGCCCCCTTCCTCCTCGACCTCTTGCACTAGTTCTTCCTCCTCTATTTGCATTGCCTTTGTCTTTTCCATAATCTTTTGGAGTTGGGCATTTTGAAGCCACATGACCCCTTCCTCCACATGTATAGCAATTAAACTCTCCACCTTTCAGCTTTGGACAGTTATTTTTAGGGAAATTTACCTGAATGCCCCTATAGTTTGTATATTTTATCAAAATGCCCCTCATATTTTAATTATTTCCCAAAATGCCCTTGGTCAACAAAATACCACTGTATTTTGACGTATTTACGAAAATGCCCTCCAATTTATTGCGAAATTACCAAAATGCCCCTCATATACATTAGAATTTACTTAAATGCCCTCGCATC
>JAANSK020256608.1:0-12731 GCA_011763485.2 Isoetes engelmannii
GAGCTCAAAAAGAGAGAAACTAGAGAAAAAGAGAAACTAGAGAGAGAAAGACAAGCTTATTTTTGCTTAGCTCTATTTTGTTACATTGTACTACGTAATCGACGATGGCCTGGGCATTACGCCCTGTAGGGGATCTCGGCAGCGCCGCCAGCCGAGGTGGCACACGAGCAGCCGTCGATTACGGGACGTAATGAACGGGAGGCCGTGATTACGCCACGTGGCACCCTGAAAAAATCCTGTGTGCCGGCGTCTTGCGATGGAGCTGCGAAGGAACCTGCGATGGCGGTGGAAGCTGCTATGAAAAAGGGCTAGATGGAGCTATGAAAAAAAAAGAAGCGATGGAGTTGCGAAGGAAGCTGCGATGGCGATGACAACAGGAAGCGATGGAGCTGCGATGAAAAAAAGGGCTATAGAAAAAAGAAGAGATGGAGCTGCGAAGGAAGCTGCGATGGCGATGGAAGCACCGGATCTCTGGGCGTATCCACTGTGGGTCTTCTTCGTCCACCGCTGCTGCATCTTCATCTTTTGTTTCAAATTTAAGCTAGCAGATCGCCATAGCCAGCTCTAAAACTGCCGGAATAGCTTCTGGGATGATTTTTTACATCAAAATAGCTTCTGGTTTCTGGATTTTTGAAGGAAACACCTACTTGGAGCTTCTTGGCGAAGCTTTTTGGAAGGTATTTCTGGCAAGGCTTCAAGAACTGATTCAGTTAGAAGTGCCATAGCAGTAAAGCTTATCAAAGGATAAGGCGATCTTCGTTGGAATCTTCTGGCCTCTTCTTGGCGATGGCAGTACAGTGCTTGAACGGATCTTCGTCTGCCGTTTCATGCTCCATCTTCGTTGGTTGAGCAAGGGGAAAAACAAAGTCAGTCGGAAAGGGGAAAAACAGAGCTAGGCGGCGCCGCTTTGCAAGCGGCGGAGAACATTGTGCAAAAAAAAATTGAAGCGTAATTTGACAATAATCACGGTCTCCCGTTCTTTATGTATTGTATATGTATGTTGTTTGTTGTGCCCATGGCATTTTGGGGGCAATCCGTAGTGATTTGCACCTTATTGCTCTAACCTTAACTACAAGGAATCTAGCCGCTAGAAGCAGTTTTTCCAAAACCTTAAACTAAACAAGGAGAATGAACTAGTACACGAACTCGTTCTTCCAAGAATCGGCCACGAAAAAGATGGTCGAAAAAAGAAAGTCGGAAGAAAATAACAAAGAGGAGGAAGACAAAAATTCCACCTACCCGTACCGTAGTCCATCCATATCTAGCCGCCATAGGAATGACGAGGGCCACTGGTGATTTTCTAGTGGCCCGTGTCGTTCCATTGATTTTCCTATGGGGCGATTAAGATGCACCCCCATCCTAGTGTTGAAGATATTCTAATGCGGAACGTTTGTAGCAAAACTGTATTTGTTGACCTAGATGGGGCACCCTTTGATGGATACGTGCAAATTGTTGATTGTGCGGCTGCGAGAGGCGGCATTTTTTATCCGGATTGGACCTACCGATTTGAACAAACCAGCGCATGTTCTTTTCATGATCCAGTTATCCTTGCATTATCGCATCTTCAAGCTCATGCGTTATGTCTTCTCGTGAAGTAGTATCTTCAATAAGCTTAATAGCTGTTGAATCAACATTTTTCAATTCAGGCGATTCATGTTAAAATCTAGCCATGTATCCTTGCACATTATCCAGTTCGAACGTAGGAGTATATTTTGTGATTGAAGAAACAGCTAGAGCAAATGGGTTCGGTTTGGTTATGCTTGCTTCATACAAAGATCGGAATGTCGTTTGCCGTGGATTACCACCAACGTTGGACACTGCACCAGCTGATAGTTCTCTGGTGCCAACTGAGCCACAAAGGGCATCACAATGCAACAAAACGAACGATCCTCCTTTGGCTATGGAAGTGGCTCCTTCCTTACAGAATAGGATAAGGTTTAAGAAAAGGGTTCTGAAAGATATGCTGAAGTATTCGAGAATGCTTTGGCACCTAGGTTTTGCTCATGGACATCAGTTCCAAAGAGATGCACATGATCAAATAAAGCAGGCTCTAATAAGAAGAGGCCGTGATAGACAAGCCTCAGAATTACCTGAAGTCAGCGAGAAAGGAATCAGAAGCAGTTTTGGTGCACAAACTAGGGATTCAAGAACTTCATATTGGATGACCATTCCAGCTTTATTGAGTCAGCCAAGAATAAGAGGCATTGTCCTTCTCAACATCCTTACAGTTCTCTATGGTAACTAGGTTAGACTTTTGACGTGAGCATGTGCTCAATTCGGTTATTCTTTTACTCAGGTTCCCTATTGATGTTGAGTGCAGGAAGTAATGTAACTGTGATAAAACAGGCAGAGACAATTATTGATCCTGCTTTATTTTCCACTGGACGTTTTCTTGTTGCTACACTAGCGTTTTCGCCATATCTTTGGCGTGCTCTCAAAGACGATACCATTAGGAAAAGGGGGTTGGAGTTGGGCCTATTGGCTAGCATTGGCTACTTGTCTCAATCAGTTGGGCTTCTTACAACTGATGCAGGACGTGCAGCATTCATTTGTGCTTTCACGGTATGCTTTGGTCATCTTATCATTATTTTCCTTTGTACATTCTAAAAGGACTTGAAATGAAAAAACTGGCCTTGTTTTTCATCTAGAGTATCATTATGCATTTTTTAGTATGCTTCTTCTGTAAGTTATTGCATATTTCACCCTGGAAGATGATTAAGTGTGCTGAATGCCATTAGAAAGATTGGAAGGAAATAACCATCCAATGCTCTAACATTGCTTTTTAGCTGATGGTTTTCTGTTCTCAGGTTATAGTAGTTCCATTACTTGCTGGGCTGTCAGGATCTCACATTCCAAAGATCACGTGGTTTTCAGCTGTTGCAGCACTCATTGGAATTGGATTCCTAGAATCTGGTGGAGCTCCTGCTTCGGTAAAATGCAAATGATGCACAAACAATGCTATAATATGTTTATGACCTATAAGTAACTTATTGAGCTACTTCACAGGTTGGGGACATCTGGAGTCTTATCAGTGCTATTTCCTTTGGTTACCACATGCTACGCTCAGAGCAAATTTCCCGAGCACTTCCTTCAGCCAATGTTTTCCCTTTGCTGAGTGTTCAGGTAAGTAAAAGATGTCCCTTGCAAGAAAGCCTACCAAAAGATAGGCTGGATACTAAAATCTCTTATATCTATAATTGACGGTGTGAATTAAGGCTTGTGGCTACCACTTTTGCAGCTTTTGGTTACAACTATGTGCTCTGCCATTTGGGCGATATTCAATCATATCAATGAACTACCCGCAATGGACGCACTTGGATGGCATGCCATACCTTCATTGTGGTTACCAATGCTTTATACAGGGCTGCTTTCTACAGCATTTTGTTTATGGGTTGAGGTAGGTTAGGTTCCATCCATCTTGAGATTTAAGCTTGGATGCATAGATCCTCATGTGTAATTCCTTTCTGAACTGCAGCTTGTGGCATTACGGAATGTTTCATCATCCGAAGCAGCTATAATCTATACTCTTGAACCACTTTGGGGTGCTGGGTTTGCTTGGTTCTTTCTTGAAGAGAGATGGGGTGCTTTGGGATGGATAGGGGCATTGTGTATTTTAGGTAAGTGCAAGAGTTTTATTATTTTAATCTTAACGGCATTCTGTATTTATCTATATTGATGTTTCAGGTGCAAGCCTATCAACGCAGCTGTTTGCAGATGCTGAAGTAGAAAACCCTGATTTACCCTTACCTGTTCATCCAAAACGAAAGGAAACCCTTGAGATTGAAACACCTCAAAAGAATACAAATGGAGGCTATAATTCCTCAAAAAGAACAGATGGGGCTTACAATAGTCATAGGGCAAGGTCTAAACTCAAGTCTAACCAGTCTACTTAGAATTGAAGTGGTTGCTCTCACAGGCATGTAGCAAAACAATAGTTCAAGGAAGGTTAGTAAAATAGTCTTCTTTGTCCTTTAAAGCAGGAAAGCGTTGCATTAATCGCCCATGAAGGAACGGGTTGAATAATGCAATTTCTTGTTCCTCCCATTCAGTGCTTTTGATAACCTGATTTTTCTCTCCTCTTTTCTGGAATGTCGGTTTCCCTCAGCAATTTTCTGAGGGCCAAAGTTTTTTCTCACGGTAATATACTTTAGCCATCCAAAATTATATATGTCAAGGGACCTCCCCCTTAAGGACTTATAGACTGAAGCTTGTAATTGCGATTCATACGTGTGCTAACTTGGATTCACATTGTTACATAGATTCTTAGGAAGAATTCTACTTACAGCCTTAGATATTCCTATCTTAGAATTCTTATCTTCTTAGGCTGTGATTAAAATGTTCTGTAGATATTCCTCGAGAATATTCTTAAATATTTCCATGATATTCTCAAAAATCTATGTTTTGCCATTTAGAATGGCTGGAACTATTGAATTCACTAACTGCAGGCATGGATTATACAGCTTGAGGTTCTGGTTTTGTCATATTTGAACTTTATTGAGGCCTTGAACATTTGTTTCGTGTTGTTGTTTGTAGGTTTTAAAAACATTTCTGATGATACATTTTCCCATTGTAAGTACTTTTACTTGTTAGCTTTGTCAATGCTGCTGCCTTTGAAGAGGATCCGCTGCAAAATGGCTTAAAGTCAAGAAATTTCCGAGCTGTTGAGTACAGTGTGCAATAAGGAACCCAACATGTGTTGCATTACCCTTTGGGGTTTTTGAAAAGGCACTTCCATATGACATGAATACAATATTACAAGACTACCGAAGCTTTATATACAAGCTATTTGTTTGTCTGCTTGTCTTGCTTCCCATCTTGTCCAGCAAATGCAGAATCCTTATCTTCATCAAGCTGGTAATAGAGCTTCAACGTCATTAGATTTATTTATTTATTTATTTATTTATGTCCAAGGCATCCTTTGGTAGATCTAGATATCCCTGGGTGATTACTGCAACAGTCATCTATTTCTGAAGAGTATTATACTTTTGATGGATTGGATGGGCATGAAAATGAAGGCTCTTAGAAATGATAATAGGGGAGTGTAAGTGAATATCTGATCAGTCATCTTAGGAGACAATTAGCTGTTCCTTATATGCATTCTCAGAATGGTGTGGCATAAAGGTCTTCAAGATTTGGCAAAGGGCAAAATGTAATTGCTTCTATCCTTCTGCCAACAGCATAAGAGGCAGATACATAAGAGACAGATACATAAGAGACAGATACAAGATACAGATCATGTGCCTATTATAGGAAAATTCTTTCTATAAACATCACGTCTCAATAATATAGAAAAGTCTTTATTCCAGGGATTGAATCTCAGTTGATTGTATTGAATGTCATGGATGTCAGATGTCCTTGTTACAAGTGATGAAGAGCCAATATACATGTTGAGACGAGCATAGCTACATGGTCATGGAAACAAATGCTAGAGAGCTGATCCTTTCTTGATAGTTAAAATTTAGTAATCTTACCTGGTTACTATCCTGTACATGAGCACAGCGTCAAACATGTCATTGATATATACTTAATTGAGGCAATGGTAGTAGAAAGCAATATGAATTCCCTTGTTAAGATCTACTCTTTCAAGGTTATCAATCACTGAAGTCGGAGCAACAGGTGGACATGTTTTTTTCCTTGCTTCAAAATGGTCTTTTAATTTTTTTTTTCCTTGCTTCCTTTTAAAATGGTCTTTTATACCCCTTTTTTTCCCCTCGGAGCAACAGGTGGACACGTTTTTTTCCTTGCTTCAAAATGGTCTTTTAATTTTTTTTTCCTTGCTTCCTTTTAAAATGGTCTTTTATACCCCTCCCCCCCCCGTTGTGTATAGTTTGAAATTCCTGTAATGTGCTTTATTCCAGATGCGAAATTCATGTGTGAATTGATTTTATGAAACACAAATACTCTTTAGTTAAACATGCAATAATAATGTTAAGAGTCGTCGGAAAGTAAGCATGGATTAACCATGTGACAACCTTCAAATGAAAACCTTCAAAGAAAGCATAGAAAAGAAAATGACAGCCTTCATATATTTCAATGGAGCTGCATTAGATTTGGCGGAAACCATATATGTAAAACATGCAAGCCACAAGCCAACTTTTTGTAGCGGCCAATAGCCAATGGACGCTGACTTGATGAAGCCAAAACCATCCCTTTCTCGGGAATCGAAACAGATAGAAGCTCCACGTTTTTCCTAGAGTAGACTATTTAAATAAATAAAAAAAAAAAAAAAAAAACCAAAAGTTAGAACTTGACCAATTACTATTTTTTGCATGAGTTTGCTTCAACCTCAGTAACATGGGAGAGAACAAGGAACTTCCAAAAGAAGGCAAGGACATGACACATATATAAAATGCAGAAAGAATCAGATACTAATTCTTGCCTGCAAATTCGGACTTCTAAACCAAGTAGATGGCATGATAATGGTTGGAGGTGAGGTTGATGCAAAATACACAAGATGTCAAGATGTGGTTGTGACTGTGAAGATGGTAAATACTAAACTTCGGTAGAGTTTCGTTGCTACTTAAAGGGGTACCTTATAACTTTAAAGTTGTTAATATTAAAGACTTGGCTATGCTTTCTGTGCAGATTGACGTCATATCATCAAGATTCACTGGGCAGACATACTATTATAAGTAAATCACTCAATATTATCGACTTCTTAATATAGTTTGGTTTCAAAAACAAATAACCCTAACAAAAACATTAATTCCCAGTCATCCTTATACACAATATTTACTCTGCGATGATGTGATTCATATAGAATAAAAAACAGCGACAGAAATGTTTTTTATGAGTATATAACTACCGCTAAGGAATAGAACGAGCATTGTTTTACAACTATAACATCTTCCTAAATTAGTGAGAAAAGCATTACCAACACCCATTCTAAGAAAAATTCCTCCTTGAAGTTCGGTGATAACTCCAACTGTTTCCTGATTACATTACATATACCCAAGATAAATAGGGCAATTTCCATTTCATTCTGAAAGTTTATGATTCTCCATAACAAACAAATCCAATTCTGCTAGTATTGTACAATTTTAGTTAAAGTATAAAGCTTTATATCTCAATTTCGAATGAAATTGTTACTGAATCAGAATTACAAGAAAGTATTTCATAGTTAAAAACGAACCACAACATTGCAGGTTAAATTCAAACCTTTTTGCCCTTCACATCATCAACTATCCATTTCTTTACCCTTCACATCATCGACTATCCCTTTCTTTACTTCTGTTCATGGCTAAGAAAAAAAAGGCCTATCACCACATTACTTCTGGCAATGTTAATTAATTCGTTCCTATTGCAAGTTGTATCTCCTATAGAGGGATAAAGAAGCAAAAAAATGTTATAGGAGATAAAGAAGCAGGAAACAGAGATCCCATGCACATAAAAAATGACTGACTTTGTTTAAGAAGTCATGAAACTGCTTGAGGTACACATCTTAACCCATCTTCTAAGTGGTAGTTTGCGGCACTGCATTTTCAAATGCTCTTCAATTGACACTAGAAGCGTTAAACAGCATACCCAGTTTGTCAAGAAGCTGCATAAATTCTTGAAGGAGCTAAAACAGTGTCTCCCTAGATAGCATGCCCGACTTTTGAAGCGAGATCCGGGCTCCGGAATAGGAGGCGTCCATGGCTTCTAAACTGTCATTTACGCATACATCATATCATGAGTAGCATGCAAACTGCTACTGCTACTTCAGAGGATATGCCTTCTAGATGGAAATAGAAAGAAGAGAAGTTTCAACATCTTTTTTTTTTAATCTTATCTCTAACCATCGAAATGGCATCTTTGGTATATATTCTATCTTTTCCTTCAATCGACACCTTTGATTTGGTATTTCTTGGGCATATTCTCATTGTCTCCCCCTCTCTCCTAGAGTCTGCCCTTCGGGCAACCCAAAAAATGGATGCCATTGTTAACGTCTCAAATATCTTAAATGTGCTACTTTATATCTCTACTATATAATGTCACCGCACATATGCACCTTGTAAACCACACCTCCAAAAATGACTTTCGAATTTGCCATGAACCTCAAGGAGAATTTACATGTTTTTTGTTCGGGAGGACGATAACAATTTCCTTGGATGAATCATGGTGCTTTCTATAAAGTACTAATGAATCTATTGAACAAAATTATAGCTTGTCGAGCGAAGCACTTTTGAATTTTGATAAACATTTTTATCTTTGGGGTTTGGTTTATTAAACATCTTTCTTGTACACGAGTGCCCGACTTTGAGTCACCATAGATATTTCTTTTTTCTTGAAGGACTTCAGTCTATTCATCATCACACCATGATTACCAGATCACATGGAAGCCAATGCACTCCTAAGCGCGATCATTTCGAAGCCAATGCACTCCTAAGCGCGATCATTTCGATTCTATGCTAGGAACTGCTTTGCATGTGATTCTCCATTACATATGGCAGGTTTAAGGTCTCTACCACAGGACCAATTGAGCATACTTGAACCCGTGACCTCGAGGCAGTGGAATTTTAAGATCCCCATTACTAGACCGATATTGGCCAGGTTTGAACCCGTGATCTCGGGTATGGCGATTTAAGGTCCTGCCACTAGACCATGTCCCGAAGGACTGAGTTACCGTAGATATGAGTGACCATGGACAAAGAATAACTCGTAGCTAAAAAACCCCCGTATAATTGATTATCTAAATGATTCGCCAATGCAATATGAATTGCCCGAGTACCATATTCTTCTTTTCTAAACTCGATGTGGCTAAATTGAAGCGGAGTGTGTGCATCGTATAAAAATCTTATATCAAGAGGAAGAGGAAGAGGAAGAGGAAGAGGAAGAGGAAGAGGAAGAGGAAGAGGAAGAGGAAGAGGAAGAGGAAGAGGAGAAATATTTTTGAAGTCCATGTCTCCCACATGGGCCTAGGACTGATCTGGATTGGTATGTGAGCTTTGGTTCCATCATATTGTTAGTTTTATGTTTCAAGTAGTCCTTTTGATATCCATGATTGTCTGATTGTGAATGAAAAAAAATGAAAAAATGATTTAGCAATTAGAACTCACCGAATCTAGGATGGAAAAAGATCCCAAACTTAAACCTCATGGTAAGAAAACAAGATAGGTCTGTAACAAATCCAACTACGATATACCCAAAAACTATATCCAATAATACACAAGCTCAAAGGCCCAATTACAAATGTAAGATAAGTATTTCAAGAATCACAGGCTAGTAACCCCACCTGAACCAACAAAGCTATAAATTAAACTCGATAGATTACCTAATGGATAAGAATTTGCAAAAATTAAATGGCCCCCTTCAAAGAAAAAGGCAAGAATTAGGAATATAGAATTTACAAAAATAAGTAGCGTTATGACAATGACTCCATCCAATTTGCACCCATAAGTGACTTAATACATAAGAAACTAGCAGTAGGGATATGAATTTGACCAATCAAACAGCAATAGGTCGTGAGAGTTAGCGTCACCTGGAATCTCCGTTGTGCCAGCATTGACTTTTTCTCTATCACCACCTTTCTTGTCATCACGTCCATCAGGGTCACCACTACGGCCAACTCTCCCTCGCTTACCAATGGCAATCACGAGCATAGTAACCTTAATAGCCACATTGGTAACATAGCTTCACTAGTTGTCGCTTACCCAATCGATCAAACACAGCTTTTCTAGGACCAGCTTGCTCACGAACCATGTCCATATTGTTTGCTCGCATTCGAGGTGAAAACCTTCGCCTTTGTTGTTGCTGCCTTTGCCTTGATGAACCTCGAATAACCTCATCCTTCTCTATCTTCAATGTGGCAGTAAGAGCATGTTGCAATGTTTGAGCTCGGCACAATTTCAACATGTGTGAGTACTAAGATTTGAGAGCACCAATAAAACCCCTTTTGTTAATCCTGCCATTTGACTTAACAAAGCGTTAAATCTATTTGTGAAATCATCCATTGATTCATCAGCACGCTGCTTCATGGTTCGCCATTGCTCCCGGACAAAATGTTTTATTTACTGCATTAGCCGCATCCACCTTTTGCTGCCACTATAAAATAGTATATACTTTTAATCAAGTCCTTGCCCAATACAATTTCTGTTGGTCAAAGTACTCATGCTCGGAGAAAAAACTCTCCATCTTAGCAATTCATTGGAGTAAGGATGCACCATCGTGCTTCCCATAAATTCCAAATATACCCCTCAAGTTTGCAAATATTCCAAACAATACTCCCAGAAACTGGGTATGTGGTTCGAATGGTAATAACATTTTTGTGATCGATCAAATATAAAAATCGCCTTCATAAGACTTATAGATTAGAATGAGGCCTATCCAATAGTAGTAGAATCATCTAAAATGGAGTTGAAATCTTCAAGTTATAGTGGTTTGAATAAATATTATAAAAAAATAACTCAAATGAGCACAACTTGTGCATTCCAACTCCAATTTAGATGAATTTGATCTTGTTGGAAATATCTTACCCTGATCTATAAGGTTTGTGAAGACAACATTTTGATTTAAGGTCTTATAAAAATGTGATTACTATATTTACAAAAATACCCTTCACTTTGAGGGTATTTTTGGAATATTTGTATACTTTAAGGGGTATATTTGGAATTTTCCCTAACAGTAATCCAACTCCACCTTTGAATCTTTAGGCTTTTTATCCCTCATAACGCCATCATCATTGTTTTGGTCCAGATTTTGCACCAAAAGCATTTGTAATAACTCATTTTGCTTCACAAGCGAACGAGTCAAACTATCTCGAGACTTTTTCTTCTTAGCCTTTCTCATCATAGTTCCAGCATGGTTAAAAGATTTGACGACTTGCTTTTCCGGCTCTCCATCATCATCCGAATTATCCTCCACCAAAAGGACATCTTCCCCGTCAACAAAATTACCTTCCTCAATGGGAACTGCATCAAAATCTTCTTCCACAATCTCCTCCGCAATAGCACGCCTCAGACTTTTTGCCTTCTTCGCCATATCCGCTCACCGTCAAGATGGATTCACGTTGGATTCACCACTATTACCGATTTGGGTGAAAAGCAATGAAGGAAAAGATAACACACATACAAAGAGGGATTTTTATTCCAATGACATCAATTACAACAAGATATACAGCGTAATCCAACCGCACGACCATGGAACTAGCACTTCTAAAACACAGAAGTATCCGCTAGGAGTCTCCAAGACTCCACCGCTAGTTCCTCCCCGGAACGACGATGCAATCCATCTTCATGAGACAACCAATGATGATTATTGTTCCCAAGCCATGTCCTTTTAAGCCTCCAAGATCTATTCTCATCCACTCATCTATTATTGGTTGTGGCTATGGTAAACCACCAAAATTAGATTAGCATCATCTTATATTAATCTCCTCCAATCATAGATAACCAATTATAGAGTAGCTAATTCTATAGTGCACTATGATTGGCATGACAATTAGAGTAGCTAATTCTAATCGCCGTAGCCTTATATAGTCTGGACTTTATCATAACATTCTAACATGTAGAATGTATTCGTAACAACCCATCGGGGTAAAGCATCAACTGTCCTCAGTTGGCAAAGTAGAAGAACCCTCTCTGAAATAATGTAGGCCTGTTACATTCATTGCACAGATAGACTTCCCAGTAAGCTTTTAACAAAGGTAAGTAATGCTCAAAATAATTTCTTGATTTCCATTCTGCTTCGGTATGAAGCACCTTCTTATGAGGTCCATAAAACCTGGTAAGAAGCTTGTGCTTCTTTCTTTCAGAAGGAGCATGTATTTCCTTAATGATTCTGATGAGTACCTAATCATCCACCTGATATAGAACCTGTGTGTTTCCTTTTCTCTTGACGAGTATAGCTTTCGTTTGCAACAGTGAGTGTTGCCCTGGTTGATTCTAAAATGACATCCATATCCTTAGCAGTCCGATCTGTCTTCATCACACCTTTTGCCACTTTAACAAGAGGATTTGGAGGTAGGCGTCTCTGTATAACATTTACCTCCAAATCCTGTTGTTAAAGTGGCAGAAGGTGTGATGGAGGCAAATCAAATTGCAAAGGATATGGATGTTGTTTTAGAATCAACTAGGGCAGTACTCATTGTTGCACATGAAAGGTATACATGTCAATTGAACATGAAACACAGACAAGTTCTATATTTGATTGGGTACTGATCAAAATCATTAAGGAAGCACGTGCTCCTTCTGAACGAAAGATAACACAAGTTTCTTACCAAGTTTTATGGACCCTTTAGGATCACTGAAAAGATAAATGACAATGTTTATAGGTTGGAATTGCTAGATACATGGAAGATGCATAATTCTTTTAATGTGGAATATCTTAGGCTGTTTAAAGGAGTTAATCCACAGTTAGTACCGCATGCACTCGTACCGGTGTTAATGGATGATGATCCAGTGTATCAACCTGAGATGATTTTGAGGCATAAGGGTCGTGGTGCTAGTTGCAGATATTTGGTAAAGTATAAGGAGGTGCCTCATGCCAAAGTAGAATGGAAATCAGAGGATCACTTTGAGCATTACTTACCTTTGTTGGAAGCTTACAGGAAAGTTTATCTGCACAAGGAATGTAACAGGCCTATCTTATTTCAGGGGGGTTTTTCTAATTTGCCAACTGAGGATAGTTCATTCTTTACCCTGATGGGCTGTTACGAGCATTTTATATGTTAGGATGTGTAACGTTCCTACCCGACATGCCCTTAACCAACTGGGCAAAACATCCGGATGCTGTTATGAGTAGTCGCTTCTACC
>JAANSK020256619.1:0-12730 GCA_011763485.2 Isoetes engelmannii
TTTAATATGGCCTGTAATAGGCATATACGGCGCGATTTGGGACCAGACATAATCCCAATTTATTTGAATGATGGTTTATGGTTATAGGAGATAAAGATAGACTGCTATGTCAATGTCAATTACTGGTCCACAAGACCTCTCATTTAAAAGTTAAAAACGTCATCATCTTAATCAATAATTTGGAATATAGTTCACATACATGATTTTTTACATGATAAGATTGATTGGTTAGGTGGGGTTGCCTATCTAACAGTTGATGTTGAAGCATAAAAGTTAAGCAGTTAAAGGCTACTTTGAATGTATCTGGCGGTCCACTTACATCTTTCAAAAGTTAGGTCACAGAAGATAAGACATCGTAGTATCATTGTAGGGAAGAAAGTGTCTCTGCTATTCTTGGCTGCTAAAGCTTCTCTGCCTTCAAACTTTATACATATGCTTTATTCAAACTCTTCCTTCAAAATCATTTCAGATCATTCAGAGTATTCAAACTCTGCTTTATTCATTTATATCTGCTTTATTCATTTCTATCTGTTTTTTCTTATTATAGTTCTTATTTCTATTCATCCTTTTTCTGCCTTCTCCCTCCTCTGAGTTTTCTTATTCTTGTTCATCCTTCTCTGGTTATAGTGAGTTTTTCTAAATATCACTACCTTGCAAAATTCCAAGCTCTACTCTTCATTAACAAAGAATCTTTCTGGTTCGTAATACTCCCTGCCTTACATTAGATCTATATGCAATGATTTTTTTTTCCAAACATGTGAAATGATTTAGATCTATAAGCTTGTCAGTGTTACTCGCAAACAAATTCTGTCCAAATAAAATGCTAGTTAAATGTCTATTCAAAAAGCTTATCGAAGGAAGCACAACATCGATGCCATGTAGCAGATACTGCAGTCTATTCTTAAGGAAGCAGGAGAGAGGCTCATGAAAGATAAGGCATGTTTCCGATGCTTCCGCTCGGGTCACCGCATGCAAGACTGCCTTGCTACCCCAACTGACCTGCCTGTTTCAGCAGAAAAAGAACCACGGGACAACATCGAAGGGCAGTAGCCTCTCCCTTCACGCTTGCAGAGTTTGCTATGGTCCACTGAGGGCCTATGGTTTGTGTTTTTAATATGTTTTAAATTAAGTATGCTATGGTTTGTATGAAGGAATTCGGTCAAAATGATGATCATAGTTGATCAATGTATGATTTGCTAGTATGTTAAGTAACTAATATGTCATGCTTGAATTGTGTTAGTTTTGGCCCTCTTCGTTAGTTTAGCGTATCTCCCTACAATTGTCAAAAAGAGTTATGAATTGCACACTACAAGTCATTTCAAACTTGATCACCTTGAAAATGATAACTCTTGTGCAACTTATAATCTCACGATTGTGCAATCCGAGGTCCCATAGAATAGTCTTGATGCTGAGGGCATCATCATTTTTAAAGGAAAGAGAATGTGATGTTTCAGGTACTTATACGAGTATAAATACACGACACATCACAATGAATAATTAAGAATACATAAGTACTATTAGTTATTCAGTAAGGATAACTAGCTTTGCTAATTTGCCACTTAAAAATATTAAAGATTTGAATAACTAATTAATTAACTAAAACTAATTAATTAGTTAATTAGCTAATTAATTAGAAATAGAAGGCCACCTAGCAAATTCAATTGGCTAGGGGAAAACTACTAATTTAGATGTAATCAAATTGGGGCCTTTTCCCCAATTTGCCCCAAATCGATTTGGGGGAGAGGAGCAGCTTGGAGGAGGAGCCACAAGTTGTTCAACCAAGAAGAAGATGGAGAGCCTCTGAGATAACGGTTCTAGCCAGGATACCGATTAGTAGGATTAGTTAGCTTGACTTTCTAGATAGGAACTGACCCTTGGTTGCTTAGATGGATGATTAGTTCTCACGTTGATTGAGTATTTGAAGTTATGGATGGATTAAGGTAGTTCTACGATGCACCTCTTGTGCTTGTGGGATTAAGGGGGGTAGAGACCTCAAAGAGCCTCGAGAATTGTAGTAGATGCTCCTAGCAAGAATCCCGTAAATCCCAATAAATGCGGCCTGTACATAGAGCCCACTTGGCAGTAGATGTTATCACATGATTGTGCACCATACAAGAGACTTAATGGTGAAGTGGAAACAGGATTCGGTTGTGGTTGGCTATTGTTTTGGTGTGCTAGGCTTATAGTCGGTCACTGAGTGTGGGCCGGGTATGGTCTGACACCCCTTGGGTCAGATGGACTCGATAGGTGAGGGTGAACTCGGCCTATGAATTTTGGGGGGTTAAGTTGGGTAAGGGTGTGGTTCGCCTGAGGGGTGCCACGCTCTCTAGCCACACATGGAACCATTATGTTCCTGGGAGAGACTTGTCTTTCACTGCCTCATCGGATCGGGGAGATGCAACCTGGAGTAGGTCTCATAGGGTGACTCCATGGGATTTTCGTATCCAGAAGGCTACAATCACGTTATATCATGTCTCAGCCTATTTGCAAAGTATGCACAGGAGGGGCGGATGGAGTGGACCACCCTAACCAATGTTCTATGCCAGCCAACGCCATTGTCATGATTACGTCTGCTGTTATCATGAGACCCTGACCGTCAATCAACCCCATTGACCCTGAGCCCAGGGTAGAGCCTTTATTTATGATGCATTGTGAATGTTATTCGATGTATGCTGATGTTCGTATTGATGATGGATGTGCCACCCTTCATGGTGGTATATAATTTATATATATGGTTTGCTAGTGCTAACATGTATGCGCGCTTCCGCTATAAAGGATATCCCAGTGTCCTTCACTAGGGCACTTGGGCCATCACAAGTGGTCCGAGTTAGACGGAGGGCCCGACCCAGTAGTAGTGTTGCTGGGAGGGGGGATTTCCCGTATCTATATAATGGTAGCATCATATAGGGCCGGGGAGCGTCACAGGTAAGGTCCATAATTCCATATAAGATCTTGCTGCATGAGATCCCCTCTAGAGGGCTGCGCTAAACTGCTAAACTGCCATATTCTTTACTTCCAGAAGGTAGTTCGTATGGATGATACCCATTTGCCAAATTTGGCTTTAACTATAGCGATGGGTCCACAACGCTTCAAAGCTTGCTGAAAGGACAAGCAAGCTTAGCGGTTCTCCTGATGAAATGTATAGGGAGAAAGGTGTGTGCCGGTACGCACGAAAAAGGAGCACGATGAATTGACACAATACATTGATGCTTGCTTCATTAGCAAACTATGGGACGCAGATGATCTGAACATGTCAAGATGGCACACCATCGGCAGCAGGTCAATCCCATGCTTACACGAGGCCCACACCACTGCCTGTGCACCCATTTGCCCATGAAGAAGTGCAGATTGATAGCTTCTATCCGCAAACGGGTGCGCATTGCCTCCGCATTGAGAGAGGCTGATGGACTCGGGAGGCATGCGAAGATAGGATCTGTCAGTGTTGCCAGCAGGCCGCCATTAAGGATATATGCCATGTTGTTCAGACCTGCCCAGCATATGCTCATATCCAAGCACGGTATGTTCAGTTGGTTCTGCCTGAACAGTCGTTGCATGTGCTATTGGATACGACCTCCGTGGGTTTGCTGGGATCATACCTTCAAGAGGTCATGGATGTACGAACTTAGTCGAGCCCTTTTGTGCGATATTGAATTGTGTTATATGATTGTACAGTCTACCAACTTACTTACGAAAGTTTTCCCTCGAAAACCCTTCAGTCGGGGAGTTTTTTAATCCTGACAGTAGTACGCTTGCTGCTCTCTCTTTGTTTGGGTCCCATAGGCCAATTGGTCTCCGTGGATGATAAAAAATATATTCTATTCTATTCTATTCTATTCTATTCTATTCTATTCTATTTGTCTTATTTCCACGGTTCAAAGGAACTCTTGAAACATCATAAAAATCAAGCAATGTGTTTTTTGGATTTGTACGTGATTTGATATCTTTTATCTGTATATATTCCATGCAACTCCGCTAAGATTATAATAGTTATACATGCTCAAAAAAAAGATAACCACAACATTCCAATTCTTAGTTGTTAGCATGAGGGTAATGGTTTGTTAACAAATGTGCCTTTGCAATAGAAGGCCACATTTTGTTTAATTGTTTGTTCAACCGTTTTACTTGTACCATATTCACTTCAAAATGTAGGATTGACGTGTTCTCACTATTTTTCTTTAATTTCCTATGCTTCTATTTCAAGGCTTAAAGGGGCCATCAACTTCAACGTTGAAATTCAAGAAAAGAAATCCCATACTGTCCACAACTTTGAGGAGCTCTTGTAACACTCTAAGCTTTCATAACACTAACATTTTATAGTAAGCTCCTTTATCACATTTGTAGTAAGATTAGGAGCATAGATCAATCTGTCAGGCCGTAAATCAGGAACTAAAAGCCCTTTTCCCCTTTGCCATTAAACACTGTTGGCACTTTGCAATTAGTAGATTTGCAAGAATGCCTAGGTGTAATCTTCATTTGTTGGCTAACCAACAGAGAACTCTACGAATCTAAAATGACAAGTGGAAGAGCAAACAATAATTTCAAACTAGAGAATGGCATTTCATGCAACTATTCAGGCCCTGCAACTAAGGCTTTGGGACAGAAATTGAATGCATGAAACAATAGGTTATAAGAAATTTGACTATTTTATTGTTGACTCCCGGTGAGAGCAATGAATACAACAATGGAGGTTCTATGGTTTGGCTCCTGTTGTCATGCTTGAAAATTTTTATACTAAAGGTGTATAAATATGTTAAAAAAAACTAGCAAAAACTGCAGGCTTGAGGCAAGGGAAGGGTAGGACTTTCAAGCGTGGGCATTGTGCGAATAATTGCTATCAGATGAAGGTCTGGTCTGGCTTATCATGCAAGAATAAGTTTGTATGTTTCAGTTGCTTCAACTACTTGTAGCTCTAGGAACATGATGAATGATGTATTTATGCCCTTGTTTCTTCAAACAATTTGCAGTTCTGGTGATTATGATCACCCATTTACGGTGGTGATTATGACCTATGGTGAACATCGTGTACAATGCATATCTATACAACTCTAAAAGATTTGAGACTTCTATGATGGTTCCAACATGCAGCAGTGTCACACTCATTGATGGATAGAGAATAATTTAAATGTAGCCATAGTATTATAGTAGTTGACATCCATAGTTTTGTAGTTGACCACAACAATATGAGTATAATGCTCTTTCCGCAGGTTATTTGTGAAGAGCTTGTGCAAGCTCATGTTGGATTAATTTTAAGATAATTTGAACAGAAAACATAATTTGTTTGTTAGTAATGTCACTAAGTCCTTGACAACAATAACTTTCATCTTCAATAACTGTCATCTTGGGTATCATAGAACAAAATATAATGGAATAGATATTTTATCATCCTCGAAGATCAAAATGTAACATAATATTTTTGTCACGATATGAAATCCAAATGTGTCTAATACACTTCTTACATATGAGTTGAATAAAATTTACTAGGATTTTAACGTTGAGGTCTCTTTGAGCTTGATATTTGGCCAAACGACTCACTGGCTTGAGAGCTTTAAGGCTGGAGCCAATGTTTATGGTGTCTACGTATTGTAATTTGGAGAACATTATTGGTGCACTCACAACACTTTCTGGGTCACAGTAGAAAAGCTTAAGAAGATTAGAAGGTACTAGCATTCTTAACAGGTTTATTAAACAGATACCAGAGGACTGTTCCTTAAAGCTACTATATTGTGTAGTACCTCGAGGAGAACCGCAATTCACCTTAATCTACTCACAGAGGAAACAACCTTTCTTTTGAAACAAAGATTCTAGGAAGGGACTCGCAAGAAACCACAGAAAACCGGCCAATAAGCAAGAGCACAGGGCAAGGGAATGCTGCTATGAGAAGACGCCGATAAGCGGGAGAAGAGAAAATAACGTATATATAGATGGCTCGTCCCTTCCTAGCATCCCGATCCGATGGCTCGGATCGATTAGATACATATAAAAGGACAAGGAAGGACAGTAGTGCGTTGACAATTGTCTTAGAAAACTTTGCATTTCTTCCTGGCCTGCTTCTATGGTTCTTATGACAATAAAAACACTGGTCCATCAGTGCGACAAGCCCATATTATTTGAAGCTTTGATTTCCTAAAACGAAAACTAAAATTGAAACCATGCATGAAAAAATTCAAGATCAAACACGAGAAAATACTTTGAATAGGCTGAAATCATGTCCTGGACTAGCATTTGTTTGAAGCAAAGAAGCACAGTTGTGTATACATAGGCCATCCGACCTAAACCTCTATGAAAACGGCTCTATGACCCAGGCTCTTGATGTCTAAAGTAATAAGGGTCATTTAGAAATTCGAATAACCTAATCTACAACTCTTTCATTGCAACCTCCAGGCTGCATGCGAAGCATATATGGAAGAAGGGGGGCTCCTTGGCTTGCTCGGCCAAGAAGCCGCAGTGAATTACCAGTTATTTTTGTATTTTTCTGAACCATTGATGCGAAATTCCAAAGATCCAAACAAACAAATTCAACAAATTCAACGTAGAATGATCGTAAACCAACAAGAATGCTCATGAATAAGCTATTTTAAGGAAGTGCAAGTACGAGTTAAAAGTGCCCATAACTTTCATGGTGTAAATGTGATGCTTGTCATCTGGACTTGTATGGCATAGACAAACGTAATTTTTAATTACATACCCTCCGTTTGTATGGCATAGACAAACGTAATTTTTAACTACATACCCTCCGCTTCACAGCATAAGGACTAGCAAACATCCTCATATGAATTTTTTAAGTTGGAGTGAAGCTCAAAAGGTTGTTGTAGGTGTTTAACTTGTTAAACATAGGGATTCTTCAAGACATGTCTTTACGAATAAATCATTATTTATTTCCTAAAACAAGAAAAGCACCCTAAATATTTATAAGTGTGTCAATTGAAGTACCTAACGCCACTACAGAGTAGACTAGAGTCATGAAGCAATGCTATTCTTGTCACCTCATGCAATGGTTTGATCACGTCTTCCTGGAGTGGGGGAGGAAACCCCTGTTACACGAAAGTATAGTCCAGTCTTCAGGAACATATTCCCAACACAAACATCACCTAGTTTGCTATATGCATAATGTGCCTCTCAAAATTATTGTCGCACCATTCTCTGGTCATTCCACTATGTTCACGCTGATGGCGAGGCCAGAACGCATGGTGTGCCACTAACGTGGATGGCTCCCTGCTCAGGTGTTCCGACTCGGATGGGTAAGGACACACCGAAATGACTTTGTCATTTGGTGGGGGAGTAAGTCATATCCACCGAAGATAGCGGCTAAACATATATCAAAATTATTGTGTGCCGTAGACCAAACATTGGTAGGGACTGTTCAAATGCCATGGTCTACACATGTCAAAACTAAATAATTAAAACTCGGATGGGGTTTCAAATCCCACTAGCTATCTAATACTATCAAACTAAAACATAATAAAATGGGGGTTCAAAGCCCACTGGCTACACAATAAAAGTAAATTAAAATGCATCATGACGGGGGTTAAAATCGCACTGGATACACAATAAAAAGAATATCTAATCTTAACTAATGAGGTACTAAGAAGGAATTTACATCACTACGTTTCAGAGTAGCACATGTAAAATCCAAAGAGTAAAGAACTTTCTAATTCACACTAAATAGCCTCCAAGACTGTTGGGAACTAAGCCGTAACTTCTCATCTTCACTGTAAAACTCATAAATACAAGTGATTCTTTATTGGTGTGCTTTTGTTGCTCAGAACGTGCTTTAGAAGATTAGAAATATATGTGAGTAGCATTCTATATTGAAGCCTCTCTTTCTCCATACTTGATTTTCGATGGCCATTCTATTTGGCCTATTACTATCCCAAAATCAGAATCATTCAGAATTGCCATGGCACTAAATGTTGCATCAATAAGAGCATCAAATAGGTTCGTGTATTTCAGATTAGTATTGTGGTCCAAAGCACCATTGTTCTGCCAAAAAGAACATAATCGATAGGAATGATCTGTTTAATACTATGTTAGTAGATGGCAAGAGGGTACATATTAAGCATAAATGCAGAGCCTGTTCTAGAGAAAACCCAGCAAGTAAGAAGCATATACTTTGGAGAAACAACCATGTGTGGACTTGAGATCCCTTGAAACTAAAGAAGATATGCAAGTAGTGGCATTGTTTGCAATGTCAGCCCAAGACTCTGTTCACAGTCATGGTAAGCACAACATTAATGTCTTTGGAATGGGGAATTTAAACAAAAAAGAAGGCAAAGGAAACTCACATAAGCAGTACCATCTCATCTGCAAAGAATACCAGCAAGCTGATAGTCACATATTTTTTCCTGAATACATGTACACAGATATAAATGAGAAGTATTAAATGGTCTAAAAATTTCACTATGACCATGCCAAAAAAAAAAATCTAATCTAAATACTGTGGCCACATGCAATTTGCAAGGGTTTGGTCTCAATTCTCAAACATGTTCCAAAATGACTACTTCCCTTATAATGATGTCCAGCATTATTTTCTCAATAATGCATGTTGCGTCAGCCTGTATACATCTGTATTTTAGACTTACCTCGCCGGCAAACATGCACCACTGCAGAAGGAGAAATCATACTCCATCTCACAGCTTTTAATCATACTCCTTAGCATTAGCAAAAAATGCCACATGTGGTCACCTCTGGATAAACCAAAAGTCAGAGTTTAGCAAATTATAGCATCACATAATATCTTCTACCTAAGAACACTGGACCATCTTTGTGTGAAAGATTAGCAAAAACAAGAAAAGATAGATATTAACATGGTTAAGAGAACCATACCATAAGAAATGCTAAACAGATGTTCCCCAATCTTTCATTTGTGTTGCACCTATTATTTGCGTACCTCAACATAGGCAGTAAAGCAGATCAAATTAGAAAGAACGAAGGAATAGAATAAAACTACATTTTGCTCATGTTGCACATTTTCAATTAACAAACAAGCATGTATGCTGAGCTCCTGCTGAGGCAATCAAAGTACTAACCTAAAATTAAATGCCTCACCTCAGCACTAGAAGATAGTTATAGGACAGATGGGTTTAGCCGTAATGAAATTCCATGCTGTTGGGCTTGCCATTCTTCCCGAGTTCTAAGAGCCCTTTGTTATTTGCAGCTGACAGTGACAGTGTAGCATGGAACTGGAAGGCTTTCCAGCATATTTGCATCAAACACATCACTAACAGACCATTGTTTCCAGAAAGAAACCTGCTTTGAATGACCGAGAGCAGTGATGGAAGTGAATACATTAGAATGAAGAGATGGATGAAGTCCTCCACAGAAAACACAGGTGTCCCATGTAGCTCCAGCCACAACCATTTTGAGCCCAATAACCCATTCAATCTGCACAAAAAGGGCTTCGTTATTCATTGAAGAATGAAAACCGGCCATTTTAAGCTCTCCATTCAACCTGCATCATAAGTGCTTCCAAGGTCTGGATGCAGAATCACAAGCTTCAAAAACTGATACTCTTTTAACTTCACATATATGGCACAATCTGTGAATAAGCACAGATCCGACTCGCCTTACACCATTGCGTCTGTGCCGAGTTATGGCCAGTAACGACCTCAATATACTTGTTCACAGCCGTTACAAGCATAAAGATCTGGCTTAATAATTTTGCTATAAATTAACTACTAAAATTTGCTCAACCCTAGGTGGCCATGATAAACGCCCTTCTGGTCCCAGTCACGATGAGTAAGAACGAAGAGAAAAGGAAAAGAATGGACAAAGGAGGCGCGAAGTAAATTTCTTGAGTTTTTTACTTCCGTTAATCTAACTGATTTCGCTCGGACAAAGAATTGTGAAGGATGGAAGCCGGAGGAAGATAGAAGGAGAGAAGAGGTCACGCATTCAATCAATAGGAAACGAAGTGAGAAAGGGGTAATTTTTGGAGCCTTTCTAATTACACGATCTAAAAATATAGAATCTAACGGTGCAGAATAAATTTTGCTGAGGTGTCTAGCCACGTGGATAGGCTAAAATTCAAGCATTGAGGTGAGCTCGGGTTAGGCAACCTTGAGTCTCCTTCTAAGCTTAGGCTTCAGCTTACATACATACTGAATATATGCATTGCTTGACATATGTTGCATAGGGTCATTATTAATTTCCTAAATAGGTCAAGTGGACCATCTACCCTGCTTTGCAAAGAGCATCCATCAGATAGTTGTAAATGAGAACATCTAGCATGCAGGTTCATATTATCCTGGATCCATTTGATATGTGACAACATCTGGTATGCAGCCCCATGTAATCATGTTCAAAAAGAGTGTGAGCTTTATCCACGTTTCTTCTTTTGCAATGACTATTTATAAGACATCTTTCATGATATATCCTAAACCCTATCCTAAAAAAGATGTAGGGCTCATCTAGTTTATGTTTGCTTTGATATGTGCTAACATTGGAAAGCAGCCTCTCATAATCATCTGTTCAAAAAAAAAAGAAAAAAGAAAAAAAAAAGAAAACAGAAAAACGAAAAATAAAAAGCAAAAAAAATTGAGCCTCTTAATAGAAAATGATTGCCTTAGGATGGCAGTCACTCTTATTAATTTCAAATCCATGTCTCAATTTTAATGAGAAGTACAGAGGAAGAAAACAAATACAACCTTGATTAATTGCTAAAAAATAACAATTATTTGCCAACATGCTAGAGGCACATTGTTGATTTCAAAATGGCCAAGCATCCTTGGCTATAATAGTCAAGCAAGCAATATTGATCCTAGGTGCTTGCATTTATACATACAAGAAATTTATCGCGGCGGCCAAGGCCGCCGCAAACATTTCTTTTGTTCGACTCGACGCAAAAGATACTCGGTGCAAAAGAAAAATAGTGCAGAATGCACCCATTGCAAAAGAAAGTTCGCGCCACTTTAGAACTTTTTTTGAGAGACCCAGTGGTCAGATTCTCTATAGGAATTTGAGGAGACTAACTAATTGTCAAAGAAAACCAACCCTATGTTGTTAATAATAAATACCTCAACCTAGGCATAGAACTTTAAAGTGAGCATGTGCATCTATGTATTTTCTTTTAGTGAATGAATGAAGCAGCATGCTTTCACGTGAGCGAAAGTATTGCTGAGACAGAATGCAGCAGCATGCATCTAGGTATTGCATGGCAGTAAGTGGGATTTGAGAGAAAATGAGGCAGCAGACATCTAGGTATTGCTAAGAGAGAATGAGGCAACATGCATCTAGGTATTGTGAGGCAGTGACGCCCGAGAGAGAAAGAGGCAGCATGCATCTAGGTACTGCAATGCTTCAAGTGAATGAAGGTATTGCTGAGAGAGAATGAAGCAGCGTGCATCTAGGTATTACGAGGCAGTGAGTGAAGTAGGTGTTGTGCTGAAAGGGACTGAGGCAGCATGCATCGAGGTATTGTGAGTCAGTGAGCGGGACCTGAGAGGGAATGAAGCAACATGCATCTAGATATTGCAAGAATGGGGCAGCATGCATCTTGATATTGCAAGGCAGTGAGTAGGGCAATATGCATAAGTATTGCTTCAAGTGGTGTGGTCTGCATTGTTTGGGTTTTACCTTTTGCGTTGAGGTTAATTTGCATTGCTTTGGGTTTTGCATTTTGGGTTAATTCAGTGTTGCATAGCCATCTTAATTTTTGAATATAACATTTGGGCTGAACTTATTTATTTATTTCATGTTTTGTCTATTTACTTTGCCAATTTTTTTTTGCTACAAAGTTGCCCTTTGGGTAATGGCTATATTTTAGGCCATTGAGTCCAAGATACAGCCACAAGCCTCTCAAAGACTTACCGACACTTCTCCAAGGAAGATATAAGCATTGTATAGTCTGATACTTCAAAATAAATCCCACAATTACAATCTGTTTATGTATTTCTTTCGCCCTTGACTTCAGTCCTAGAGCACCACAGACCTCTCAAGACACAAGCGAAGATGGCGTCTTTCAGTTGCATTTCTTGAAAGCATTTCAACACATCCAATAAAACTATCAGATTTTAAGTCCACTATGTACTTGCTGCCCTTGTAGACTGGGCTTTCAAGCTGCAAACGAAAGTATGACATCAAGTGATGTGCCAAGTAATAACATCAAGTGATGTGCCTCACAGTTGCATTAGCTCAAATACTTTCAATGCATTTGCAAGTCCATGTTCAACATATCCTGCAAGTAATGTTGTCCATGATACATCAGCCAAAGTTAGCAATTGGTCAAAGACTATTTGTACTTCTATACCTAATGAGCCATGGTTTGCATACATGTCAACTAGGGTATTGCCTAGAATTTCAGCAAGTTGTATCTGTTTAGCTTCAGAGTGTATTTCTCGGCCCTTATTCAAAGCTCCTAATTTTCAGACTACCTACCGAAAATAGTCAAATTGTCTAGAAAGACTTCTTGCAGTAGCATTTTTTGAATGCAATCCATGTTGCATCCACGTTCAACATAACCACATCAGACTGAAAGCATTTTAAGAACTTCATGTGCCTCTTAAGTGAAGGTGTTGACAATCAAACAATCACTTTGAGATCTACTTTCGTGATTTTCGTCATAGATCTGCCTACCGCATTCCAGATCTCTCATTTTAGCATCAAGCTTTTAGAATAGCTCCAAATGCATGAGCGTTTGAATATACACCATCATTAAGTGAAAGCATGCTATAATTCTCCAGAGTCAAGAGATGCCCATGAATGCTCAATAAAATGATGCAACCTGTTAAAGGTT
>JAANSK020256630.1:0-12730 GCA_011763485.2 Isoetes engelmannii
GAAGGGTGTCATTGTATTGTATGTAGCTCAAACTATAGATGTTATAAAAATGTTGTGAGCTTCTATTAATATTCTTACTATCAGTAATTGTATTATAATATGTCTATGCTACACAATTTATATTATTGGGTTCTCTACTTAGAAAAAGTAACCAAGCAAATTTTTTAAGGAGTATTCAGTTTTAAACAATCGCCAACTCCATATACATATCAATGTAGTGATAATAATAACTTTAGCCAAACATGTGCCAGAAAATACTCTAGGATTTTAAAAAATAGCCAAACCATTTTTTACGATAAAATATATTATATGCTTAATTTTTTCCCTGCAAGAATTGGCTCCCTCTTCTCATTTCACATAACTTCAAATGCAGCCAGTATGTTCTTCATTTTACTTTGCCCCTTTTTCCCCTTTCTTACATGTTTTGTTGTTTTACATGCATTATTATCCCCTGAAGAACAAGCTTCTAACCTAAATGCTTGATGTTTTTTAGTGTTATGATTATTTTGAGGGCTCCCTCGGCATTCTGACGAAGCCTTGGACCAAAATCAACAACCCAAATCTATATATGGACGTGATTTTATTTCTTGCTCAGAGATAACACCTAACAAAGCTCCATTTGTACCTGATTCGCCTCGACGAATACAACAAAAAATCATAGAAAAACCATGTGAAAAAACGTATAATAATCTAAAAGTAATCCCTTGTTATTATGCTAGATATTCATCGCCGGAATAGCCATCATCGAAAGCAATAACCATCATTGGATGTGAATGGTCTGAAGAGAAGAACTTGTGGCAGTCCCGCTCCTCAAAGTCGGGGACAAATTACTACTTCTAAAATCTGCGTAAAGTAGGCGTAATTTGAACAAAAGCATCTTTACGTTTTTTAAAACGAAAAATTGTAAAAATACCCAAATTTCATGGTGTTAATAAAATACCTCTAATTTTGTTGAAATCGCAAAAATGCCCCACCTCTCTCTTTCTACTTAATCGGGCCACATTTTCGATCCATCGCACCTTCATGTAGCCAGTAAATTGATGGAACACCACCACTGCATCGTCCAAAACCAGCCTTTGCACCCTCTCCATCCTTGAATTAGTTGAAACACAGTCTTGTGGCTTCATAAATCATAACCCAAATCAAATTATTTCTGCACAATCCAAGTCAGATTATTGCATGTAGCCTTGTCTTTTGCAAAATCCCTGCCAAATTATTGCTTTCTTTGATCAAAACCCAAGTCGGAATTGAACTATGATCCATTTGAATGAAGAACTGGATGAACTAGAGCTTAATTTTGTTCTTTGACATATTCCAAAGCATAAGAAAATGCAGATGAATGAAATGGAGGAGATGAGCTATGGGCAATGGTGAAAAAGACGAGAAGAACAAGAACGTGAAGGAGGAATATGAGATGCAAAAGAACAAATATAGTCCAACACGTCAAGAGCTGGGCTTCAGATTATCAAAACAGAAGCAAATTGGGAAAAAATATGGGTGAAGCTGGATGAATCTGGATAGATTATAGTAGGAGTTCGTGGAACAGAGGAGAAGGGGATTTTCACAAAAATTAAGGGTATTTTTAAGGGAAAAACTGTGAAACACCCTTATGTTTCAAAACGCCCCTTATGTTTTAAATACCCTCAAATACGGGGGCATTTTGACAATTTGCCCTTTAAAAATCACCCCGTAGGAATATAAATTCATTGAATAAACTAACGAATGAAGACTTGCTACGTGGGAAGGAAAGAAGACACCAGTCAGGTCTGGATGCTTCGAGAGCTTCTTTTGCATTTTATGAATGGAACGGAGCGGCCTCACTGCGCACATTCGCATCCCACAAGATATTGAATCGGTTTTTCTAATTCTTCTGTTTATCCCTGATTTTCCGTAACAGCACTTCTGTCTCTGCAGGAATTCGACATGGCTTTTTTTATGCCGCATGGTGCAGCCCCTGTTCCTGCATGGCGGAGCGGGGAGGATGATGGAGCTTTTTCAGATCAAATGGCGAACGCTTATGGTCCTCCCTTGTTTTATCCCCTTCCGGTTTCACATAATTCTGGTAAACCTGAATTTTCTCATATTTATCCATATCCCATGTATGTATATCCCGCGCCCTTCCATAATGTATATGAGCAAGACGGAGATGGTGATAAGAAGTTCAGGCATGCACCGTATTATTTCGTTCCTGGTGGATCGGCTGGATATCCAGGTTTTTTCCCTGTTCCTATGGTGGGGGCAGAAGAAAACGAGGAAGATGTTAATGATCAGAAGCAAACGGTCTCCAGGTTTCAGCATCCCAGATTTGTTGCAATGCCTGCGATTAATGGCGACCCATTGGCTGTTCCTATTCAGCAAGGGGCACATCCTCAAAAAATTATCAAATATCCTCATTTTGTCACTTATCCTGATGATGACCACAGAAGAGATGATGATGATGATGGCCATGGCAAATCTGGATCTCAATATCCTCTGGTTTTTATGCCTTATGCTGCATCTGATGGAAGGAAGAAACAGCGGGGTGGATTTCAACAGCCTGCGTATTTTGTGCCTCCCATGTTTGATGGAAGAGCCCTACAGCCACAAAGACTGAATGAAAATAAAGGGTCCAAAATGCAAAGCCAGAGACCTCAGTCAGTTCCAGGTATGCATTTTCCTGCTGATAATAAGGAGCAATATTCATTCCCTTATTCTTTTCCTAGTATGGATCCAAGTTCTTGCTACCAGCTTTATGGGCCACCGTACATGAAGGGGGTAAAGCCCATTTCTCCACAATTGGAGATCAAACCATCAGTGCATAGAGATGAGAATTCTCAGGATCAGAATTTATGGATGAAGCCTCAGAAACCTATGTTTTGCCTTCCATCATCCTCACGGAATGATGTTTCTTCTTCCAAGGAAAACCAGAAATCTGAGAAACAGAAGCCTGATCCTGTTCTGGATACACTGGGAAATTTGAATGCTCTTCATTTGCCGTCCAATGATGCTGGTCAAGAGAAAATAAAAGATGTGTCATTGGATTCCGAACCATCTTTTCAAGCAGCTATAAGGGTGATTCCAGTTAGGCCTGTGAAAGAGGAGAACTTGAGCAAACAGATTCCCAAAGCGGCCTCACAAGAAAAACAAGTGAAGGATACCAAGGAACAATTTCCAGCTCTTAACAATGTCAAAGCGGAAGTGGGCAGCAAACAGACGCAGTCGGCTTTGGACAAACAAGTGCACAATCCCCGTCATAATGAGGTAAAACCAGAAGTGAACAAGCAGATAAACGCTAAGGGCAAGCAGGGATTTCCACCATTGAAGCTTGTTGTGGATGATTGCAAGAAAAGTTTGAAGGGGTCCCCAAGTTCTTTTTCTGGCAAAGATCAAGGACATGCAAAACCTAAGATTAAAGCAGAAGAGAAGATGCAGGGCACAAAAGCTACAAAAACGAGGAAGGATGAAGTATCTGCAAAATCTAATCAAATGTCAATAGAAGAGATTGGGCAGAGCTTAAGAGATATAGGCATAAAAACTGCAAGGAAAGATGGAGAGTCTCCGCAATCTTGTCAGGTGAGATTGGAAGGAAGTAAGGATATAGATGTTGCAAGCAAGTGTGATAAATCTGGAGAATCTAAGGAGGTTAAAGGGGCACTTCAAAAAAGTGATAACGATGGAAAGGATGTCGACTTGACGGGAGTAACAACGTTTCTGGATGAAACAGCTGCTGCTACATATATTCAGTCTAGGGTTCGAGGATTTCTAGTGCGCAAATCACAGCCGTTAACATGTTTGAAAAATGTTGCCATGGTTAAATCAAAGCTCGAGGATTTGAAAAGCCAACTGCCAACAGATGAGGACTTGGATAAAGTGTGTTCAGATCCAAAGGAATGTCTGAAGTTGTCTGAAACCTTAATGGCATTATTACTGCAGCTTGACAATGTCCAAGTAAGCTCTAAGTATCTCCATTTGTTGTCTTTAAGACTCTGTTGTGGTCACTAAATTCACTGCTCATGTTGTTTTAGGGTGTGCATCCTGTAGTTCGGGATATTAGGAAGAGTGTCTCGAAGGAACTTTTGAAAATCCAAGATTATGTAGACAATGCAATTAATAGGGTTTCATCATCAGTGAACCAGGCCGTGCCGGCTGGTGGAAATCGTCAAGTTTTGAATGTAGAAAAGGCGGACAAGAATGTGTCACCTGGACTTGAGAATCAAGGGCATGCAGGGATGTTGCTTGATCAAGCCAGCCAGGTCTCATGTCCATCAACAGATTTTAAAGACATCCAAAAGCAAGGGAACGCAAAGCAGAAGGATAGCATGTCTCCAGAGGATCTGGGCAATGGGGAGGAAGGGGGGCAGCAAGAGAAGCAGTCAGATTCATCAATGTATCTGCTTAAACTTGACGAGAATGGACAAGGGGATGGAGATAAAGCAGAAGGATTGCAGGAAATAGGTAAGGAGAAAAGCCTGTTGAAAAGTGGTGAAAACATAGAAAACATAGATTGCGCTAAACTAGAGCACTCTACTATCTCCTGCACAAGAGGAGGCATTCATGATGTAGTCAATGATGGAATGTTTGTTATCTTACCTGAGGATGCTGTGAAGAATGAGGTTGAAGTGGCGGGATCAATAGTGAAAGAGAAGGGGGGCAGGCTAGACGATATATCAAGTTCTGTAAACTTTGCACAGGCAGAAAGGCAAGATAAAGCTGAACAAGCACTACTATCTGAATTATCAGATAGTACAAAAGTCTGTCAAGGTGTTAGTTTCGTGGATATTGAATCCAAACTAGTGGAAGGCATGTCCCAGGATCAGAGTAGGCGAACTGGGCAGGACCTGAATGAGCAGCAAGAGATGAATAAGGATCAAGAATTCTATTTATCACCTACGCGGGCAGTTGTGCAAAGCCAAGAGGAGGGCACGGTGCAACATGAGACATCAATTTCCATGAATTTTGCACAGGCAGGAAGGCAAGAAATAACTGAACAGGGATGTATATCTGAATTATCAGATAGTGCAAAAGCAAGCCAAGGTGTCAGTTTCATGGATACGGAATCCAAACTAGTGGAAGGCATGCGACATGACCAGCCACATGACCAAAGTAGACAAGATCAGCGAAGTGAGCAGGACCTGAATGCGGAGCAAGAGATGAAGCAGGATCAACGAAGTGAGCAGGACCTCACTGAGAAGCAAGAGATAAAACAGGATCCAACTCAACAATTCCATTTGTCATCTAGGCTGGCAGATGTACAAAGCGAAGAGAAAGACCAAATTATCTTGATGGAGGGAAGTCAAGAGATGGCAATGGACAAAAGTGCTGAGGTGGAAAGCACCTTAAAAATGGGCAATGCTGAGGAAGGGCAAGAAAGCACATCTGACATAAGTTGTCATGGTGAAGTGGTCCAAGAATGTTGCAGTGAGCATGTGGGTACAGATCTCTTGTCTGCTATAGACAAGAACAAACAGGAAGTGGAAGGCATGCCACATGACCAGCCACGTGACCAAAGTAGACAAGATCAGCGAAATGAGCAAGACCTGAATGTGGACCAAGAGATGAAGCAGGATCAACGAAGTGAGCAGGATGTTACTGAAAAGCAAGAGATAAAACAGGATCTAACTCAACAATTCCATTTGTCATCTATGCTGGCAGATGTACAAAGTGAAGAGAAAGACCAAATTATCTTAATGGAGGGAAGTCAAGAGATGGCAATGGACAAAAGTGCTGAGGTGGAAAGCACCTTAAAAGTGGGCAATGCTGAGGAAGGGCAAGAAAGCACATCTGACATAAGTTGTCATGGTCAAGTGGTCCAACAATGTTGCAGTGAGTTTCATGTGGGTACAGATCTTTTGTCTGCTATAGACAAGAACAAACAGGAAGAATTTTCACGGAAGACATTGGCCAAGGAATGTGTCAGGGAGCTGTCAAATGCAGAAAAGCCACAGCTAAAAGTGCGGCATTTGGAAGTCAACAATGAAGGCGCTCACAGCCATGAATTTGATGACATTGAGGAGGTTGCGAGTGTGTTAGATTTATCAAAGCATCACCATATGACTGAGCTGGAAACAATTAAACAAGGTCAGCTGGAACAGCAGCATTATGGTACGAGTAATGTAGGCATTGAGAGACATCACTATTTCAGTAAGCAAGATGCTAGCAAATTAGGAAAGGTAGGAGAATGTGAACATAAGAGGAATGAATTGGAACTGGAAACAACTTGTGAAGGGCACAAGAACAGGATTAATGAAATACTGTCTTGTAGGGATGTGAGCAGTGGGCCCAGTATTGATAATCAGAATGCATATCCATCATCAACTCTGCCTGTTCAAGTTGATGTATGCCATGGGGGATTTGAGAAGGTAACCCAAAGTTTTGCGGCTTTACTGGGAAGTATGGAGATCGGAAACCCTATTCAACAACAAGCCGACCACAATGATTTGGATGGTGGGAATCAAAGGGATATAGATATACCAAAGGTTGGGAGTCCTCTTAGGACTGACTTTCTTGCAACAAGTGCCCGTGGCAACCCATCAATTGGAAGTGATGTACAGAAAACATCTGATCATGAGGCTGAAGTACATGAGACATCTGATCATGCGGCTGATGAGACTCTAGGATGTCTTGATCATGCTCGAGTAGTTGTGCCAATCTCAAAGGATGTTGAAGATGCAACTGGCCAAAAAGATATAGTTAACAATGATCTCTATTTGCTTTTGGCAGAGAACAGGCAATTGAATTCAATGGTTAGGGAGATGGTGCAGTATGCACAAAGTCAGGCTGCTTCGCTTGTCCATTTACAGCAGAGAATCGATCGTCTTGAGAAGAGAATTTTGAGAAAAAATTTGAGGAGGTCGAAGTTGAAATTTCGTGCTTAATGTAAACCATGGTTAATGTAAATGAGATAGATGTAATACGAATAAAGTCTCAAGCTCAAGCTCATATCTCAATTCGTCTTCCTTGGCTGTGTTTGTCTTTTGGAAGCAAGTATAAGACTCTGCCAACCAGGAGTCCTTGTTAAAGAGAGAGTATGCTATGCCCTGTTTTTAATCGTCATTACCAGAAGAATGCTTTACAATTCTTAGTACAGAAATTGAATCAACAAATTGTAATATGGTGATGATGTCCCCTAAACTATTGAGATCAATTAGTACCAAAGAAACGAGAAATAGGTCCCGGGAAAAGCCTACTGGTAAAATCACATCGGGCTGTCCGATTTGGCAGGCCTTAACATTACAATTTACAATATACAAGAAAATTAGCTGGGGAAGGCGTTTATGCCAATTTGGAAGTGCTGCTGTGTCCTCGAACACGCAGGATTCGAACCTGCAGTACTACCTTGTGTTCTTGTGTTGTAACTACACGTTGCATGGAAATAAATCCTTGGGAGGTAGCTTCAACATTTTCTGATTTCTAAAGCCACAAGCATATATTTCATTGGGGGCACAGTGAAAAAAATGTCCAGCAGTAGCAGCATCAATAGCAGGTGGTGATTGAGTGTTTTAAAGACTGGAATTAGAATCCAAGATGATTGGCCAGTTATACACTATCTGGATAACAGTGAAAAGAGGGTAGCTTATTTTAAATTTTAGTAACTTTGCATATCAATATACGGAGCACTTTGTATTCTTTGACCAAGCAACATTGGCTGAGGCCTCATTTGTGATTGGTTAATGGAATGGAGATGGCAGGCTTGTTGTTGCACTAGGTTCTGAAAACAAGCTCGACACTATTCTTGGTGCCTTGGAAAGGAATGATGGCATAAGATTTCTCTCTGTTTAGGAAGTGAATAACCGCTTAGACGTTCAAAACTGGATTATTTCTAACATTGCAGAAGATCTGTGGAAGTAACCCTTGTGTGGTTTGGATATTGTGAAGTTGAATTGGCTGCCACATCAGTGCAGAGACTTGAGATGAGAAAGGCAAGGTTCATATTATAGATGTAAAAGAAGACATTGTGTAACTGCAGCAGCCGGAATTTTTGAAGCATCTAAGGGGGATCCCATGGACAGTGAAACCTCTAGGTCTTTATTCCCGCCATCGATCTTCATTCCGGGAGATACAGGTTTGAAACCTGGAGAAAAAGTATTTGTTTTCTATCTCTTACTGTTCAGGTGTTGGACCTGAATTTGATCAACCGTTCAGATCTTTGTTTTGTGTGTTGAACCTGAATTTGATTAACCGTTCAGATCTTTGTTTCGTGGATCAATCGGCTCAGATTTGAAAAAGTTTTACTTCAGATCTATCCGATTTATGGGAACATAAAAACTTGAGCGTTTAGGTCTCGGGCTCCAGACTTCTTCATGGGAAACCCCCCTAAGAAGGTAGATTCAAGTAATTTGTCTTGATATTACGGGGGGTATTGGATGCATTGTGGTGTATCTTAGTGCCTTTTCCCATATATTAGATTTTTGTTATTAGCATTCAAACCATGAGGCGTGAATGAAGGAAATGCTAGTTATGTCCTCGCTTTGCCACCTGAGGCAAAGGTTTAGGGAGGACAGATCCTGCATCGTTTGGTTGGAAGCAGATTTACTGTTGGAAGTAGATAGGTTTTCAAGAATTGTTTCAGTCGCTCCATGTAGAAACCAATGACACCTTATTTTCTTGAATGTCTGTACATAACAAACCAAAAGTGTTTCAAACTGCGGACAATAGACATGTCTTGAAATTGCATAATTGCATTGACTATAAGAAAGAGGAGTCTGACTATGAGAAAGATGAGTAGAAAGTTACCTAATGTTTGAGATTCATAGGTTGGCTCAAAATAAATACGACATAGCCACTTGATTGCATTTCGACAAGCCAGTTGTAGAAGGTATGCTTCCTGTAATGCTATTGTTTGATAGATTCAAACACTTCAACTGATGGAAATTTCTAATGCTTTCCTCGAGAATTATTTATCTCTGCTCTTGTGAGATGCTTGTTTTCTTTTCATGACTGCATCAACAAATTCCTACAAAATGACTGACTTTTCTCATCTGTCTCTAATTTTTGCATGTTATGGCATCTGATATCACAGATTTCCCCGATAATTCTTTCTTTCTGCTCTTGCGAGATGTTTGCTTCCTTTTTTTTGACTGCATTAACAATTTCCTACAAAACTTTCCAAAAGCCGGGATAAAAGTTTTCTAATTTCTCCAATTCAATCATACACAGCTTTAGGTTCTAAATCCCTAGCTGAAACCTAGAATCTACACCATTTTCTTTTAAGAAAAGGGCTTTGTTTCACAAGAAGCTACTGAAATACGGATACTCGGAAGAAAATATAGGGCGTTTGACCTTCCAGCATGAAGCTCAAAAGCCGTTAAACAGAAAATATTGCAACAGAGACAAACAACTCCGGCCGGCTAACACAACAAAAAAGATCTTGTATCCCCTGAAAAATGCCCCATTGAGGAACCAGGGGACTTGAGAGAAATGGGTTATTTTCTTTGCAACGGGGAATTTTTAAACAAAAGGGTATATTGTATGGGGTATTTTCTTTGCAACGGGGAATTCTTGAACATAAAGGGTATATCGTACGGGGGAAAATAGTAGAAACGAGGGATTCTTGAACAAAAGGGGTATATCCTAGAGGGGGAATTAGTAGAAATAGGGAATTACAAAAAGGTATATCCTAAAGGGGGAATTAGTAGAAATAGGGGATTGCAAATGCACATCGGGGCATTTTTAAGAAAGGGGGATTGGGTCAAAGGGAATTTCCGAATATATTGGGGTATTTTCAACAAATGGGGACTGGGTCAAAAAGAGAATTGCGAATGTACAGCGTATTTTCAAGAATGGGGGACTGGTTCAAAAGGGAGTTTGCAAAGGGATTGGGGTATCTTTAAAAAAAAGGGGATTGAGTGAAAGGGGAATTACTGAAAAAACAGAGGATTGCAACAAATACGAGGGTATTTTCAAGCAAATGGGTAGTTCCAAGGAGAAGGGTATTTTCAATTAAAAGTAATTTTATGGTTTTATACTAGCTAATATTCACTCAAGTTAGTTTGCATTTTCAAAATACTATCTACTTTCAAAATATTAAATGGTCATATGTAAGTGGTCAGATCAGCTCATAAGCCAGAACCTTCATGATATGGTAGGAATGAATTTCTGGACTAAACAATTGATAAGTTCTGTCTTCAAAGAGGTCTTATCCAAAGGAGAACCCATGCTTATGTAAGTGATTCCTTGCCATGCAGGGAGAAGCACACTGCAGTGTAATAGCTCTTGACACTACAAGAAAATGACGACCTCTGTAAGCCTAAAGAAGTAACCGACTTTAGGTGGAATCTGTAAGCCTAAAGAAGTAACTGACTTTAGGTGGAATCTAACTCCAATGCTCAAGCTAAAGAGGGCAATGGAATGAGCAGTGCAAAGTCATTATTTTGAAGGTAATTTTGTGTAATATGCACTGCAGGTTGTTTTTGTCCTGCCCCGCAGATAAAGATGGCCTATACTCAAGGTATTTCAAATCTCACATATGTGTTATTTGAACTACATGTTTATGCTTCTTCTCTTTGTTTCTTTTCATAATGACAGTTTGCCAAAGGTTTCTGTTGCCACTCTGCCTTTGGTTCACCAAGGAAGTTGATAACTAACACTGTAAATAATCTAAATAATCTGAATGCAGGATATCAGAGTATATAGTGCTCTAAGATCCCATGGGGAAAAGTTGTGAATAAAGTCCTGAATACTCTAGAAGTGATGAGAGTGATGGGTAAGACATGACTACTAATTGTGAGTTTTACTTCATCTTTAGAGATTTGAAGGGATGAGTTTTATAAATGCAGCTATGAGCCTTTTAGGGGAAGGAGCAGGCAGGTCTTTAACGTGAGAAAGGTCATCAGAAGATTCCAAAATTGTGTAAATATTCCTGCAACCAAACCATCTCTAGTTTTTAAACTTAGCAAATTCCTATGGACCTACTACTTGTTATATTGACTGCAAGTAATTGGAGCTTTATGCAAGATGGGCTCATGTGTTTGGAATCGTAGTAGCAGTGGCAGTCTTTGTTGCAATCTCTTTGGGCACTTTAAAGTTGACATGTAATCAGAGTCATGGTCTATAATTAACTGTTAATACTGGAATAAAGGAGTTCAAAACTTTTCATTGTCTTTGTCTATGAGTTTGTAAAATGTATGTTAATGCCAAGAATGCATGAAGCATGCCTACAAATATGAAGAATCGGAGTATTAAGAGACGGTGTATGAGCAGCAGGGAATAACATGGTATGAATTACAATTTTTGAATGGGGGATTGTGACACCATTATAACAGGGTATTATCTTACAAATGAAGAAAAAGGGGATTATTCCAAATAAGGGTATAAAGAGACGGAGGTATGACCAGAAGAGGATAACAGAGCATGAATTATAATGTTTGAATGGGGGATTGTGAGACCAGCGTAACAGGGTATTACCTTACAAATAAGGCAAAGGGGGATTATAGCCAAATACCCCGATTCTAAAAATCCATTTTATCTCCTTTTTTTCTAAAGAAACGGGGGATTTTACAGGCATTTTTGGGGGGTATTTTCCAGGGTAATGAAGCACCTTTTTCGTTGTGTAACCCCACCTTCCTTTAGAACAACGTAGGACTTTAATGCATAATACAGAGCTCTTGATTCTTGCAAATGATGCACAATCTATAAACATTGTATTTGATCCCCCCACCTTCCTTTAGAACAACGTAGGACTTTAATGCATAATACAGAGCTCTTGATTCTTGCAAATGATGCACAATCTATAAACATTGTATTTGATTCCTTAACAAAGCGCTCGTGGGAAGAAAAAAAAACTTTCGTATTCATCATCCCATCCATTTTCATTTCCTCTATGGTGGGGAGAGAAAAAAAACTTTCGTATTCATCATCCCATCCATTTCCATTTCCTCTATGGGGCATAAGTTGTGGGAGCCTATAAATATTTTGGGACCCTATAAATATTTTGGCTGCAATGATGGAACGCAAAATAGAAAAAGCATTTCATACAAAATACATTTGTAAATGTCAAATGAACTTAATCAATTGGTTTATAACTTGCCTATGTGTATATACATTTTTAAAGTGAAGAATAAATACGTGTATATGTATATGGATGTGTATGCAATAAATGTTCAAAAGCGGTAGGGGGTTAAAATATTGGGAAACACTCCAAAATATCCTTATGTTTGGACAAATTTCATAAGATGCCCTTAACTTTTCATAATTTTACGGAATGCCCCTAGTCAATGTACAATGTATTTTGCAGTTTGGAAAAAATTTCAAATACCCTTAAGTTTTGACAGAAATTTTAGAATACCCTTCAGACCTAAAACATGTGCTTTTTTCCAATTTCAAGAGTAAGAAAGGATTGTGCTGCTCCAAATTATTGGATTCTATCATGGAATAATTTAAGGGCTAAATTTCGCAATTTGGCGATTTTTTAGCACATTTAGCTAAAATGTTGGCTAATGTTTGCTGATCATCTTTATCATTTCCTCATAAGAATGGTCCTTCTTCTCTCCATGCTTCTTTCTTTTTGATAATGGACGGCCAAGCTCAATCCATTGATTCCTAGCTTGCCTCAACTGCATGGGATATGGTCTGAGGCAAGAATAAATTGCAAGTTAGAACTGTTTTTTATATGCATGTCGCGCGTAGCACGAGTAATCTAAAGCAACATAACAAACATTTGACTCGCCCTATGCGCAAGACTACAGACCACATATTGCAGTCCATATTGAGAGTAAACGAAAACAAGAACAAGTAACTTACGAGTTGTATTGTA
>JAANSK020256641.1:0-12730 GCA_011763485.2 Isoetes engelmannii
TCTTGAATTGTTACTTTGCTATATTTTCGGGTAAAAATAGGGAAAAAAATATCATGAGCCAATAACGTTGATTGACGTGGATCACTTCCCTGAAATTGGTCATTTGGTGCTTTTTGGGACTGCTCCCAAAAAGGAGAAGCTTAGCACAAAAAAATGATCACAAAGAACAAGAGAAGCATTTCTAACTAAGTTGAGCTCTACAAAGCATCATCACAAGATGCAAGATGAATAGGTTGCTACCCAAAAGAGAGTTAAATCCCTATGCTAAATTAGACTAGTTTTCATGGTGCTCACTTTTAATCCTAGTAGTGGTTATTGTTTAGTGCAATTTTGGTTGCCATAATTCTGTATTTGAATCAAGATGCATTTCTCACATGGTCCACAAATGGAAATTTTAGTGATTACATGTGCATTTCAAGAGTACAATTTACCACAAGATTTGACCATTGCAACTCATTCGATTCTTTTTCCTACAAAGTTTCCAATGTAGCCTGATATACAATGTTTATTGCCACATTTTTTTGGAAAAAACTTAGCATCTCCACATTTTTAAAGGAAATGTTAACTTGATCCGCTATTGGTTTACCCCTCCAAAAAACACAAGATAGCGGGGGCTAAAAGAGTTGGTGTGGTCGAAGTTCAGTGATACTTAGGTGCTTTCCCATGAGATTGCCGATCTGAAAACCTAGGTCCAAATACAAAACTTGGGCCTTGAGAAATGCTTGAGGATTACTTCTGATTCAGGTCAGAAACCTGAGTTCTTCAGGTTGAGGCGCCCATGGGAACCTGCACGCCTGGATCTGGACTTCAAGAAAACCTTAAGGTTGGAGGCCCATCGGAAAGCACCCTTAGCCTAGATCCAAGATAGAATATCGTCCACTGAGACCAATTGGCCTATGGGATCCTCACCTCGAGGGTTTTCGAGAGAGAACAATAAAAAGTATGTTAACAAACTGTACAATGAAGATAAAGGTACAATTCAACCCCGTGTCGGGGGACATATTTGAGTTCCACTAAGCCCACGAAGACCTTGTCTAATACAGGTAGCATTGTGGACCTCACATGAGCATGGGATTGATCTCCTGCTGGTAGTGGGCTGTCTTCACCAGTGTCAAAGCAGCTGAATCCCAGGGTTTGCTAAGGAAGCATGAATCCAGGTAATGTCTCATTCAACATGTTCACATCTGTGTGCCTGCAAATTCCATTGGGGCTGATCTCGTTTTTCCTTCCAACAGGCTTTAAGGCACTGTGGACCAAGTGCCATGGCCTAAGCAAGATTGGGGAGGCGAGCATCACCCATACCTACCACCTTTTGAAAGTAGATGATGTAGCGATCCAGTGCGGCCCTTTGTATGGGTAAGAAACTTGTCTCTTGCAGCAAGATCTGATAGGGGACCGTGGACTTACTCCAAGTGCTCGAGCCAAGAAGGCCTTCTGCACCTGCTCCAGTTCATTCCAAGTAGCAAGGGATATTACCAGTCCCCAAACCTCGACCCCCTATAGAAGAACAAGCTCTACCAACTGATGGCCCGAGGCATACACTCTGAGGCATACAACTCTTCTTTGTGACTAGATAGACAATAGAAATAGGATGACATGGCCGCCTGCCTGAAGTTGGGACAACTGTGAAAAGTCTAATGGTACCTCTAGCCTACTCGTAAAATCGCCTATAAAACACAATGTTCGTTGCCGTCCCTCTCCGCCATTGTTTTCCGGCCCGATGTGCCATCAGATTCCATTGCAAGAATAGGCTCTCGACAATGGCATACGAGCAGGAGCTTCAAGTTGCAGTTCAGGCTGTGACTCTGGCATGCCGGCTCTGTCAGGTGCCCACCAATACCCTCCAATGCATATCTCCACTGTTATGTGTTTCTCATGTCCTCGTCAGTTTTGTAGAGCGTGCAGAGGAAATTAGTTGCAAATGAAACTCAGGCGAAGTCGGATAAATCCCCCGTCACAGTGGCTGATTACGGTATGGCATGACACTTCCCCAGTAAGGCAAAGAAAATCTCAATCTAGAGACGATTTAGTCTCTCAGGGATTATTGTATGTATGGTGTTTTAATTTGCTACATTTATGCCAGTCTTGTGGTCCCGAGAGTCGAGGTTCAGTCTATCAAACTGCCGCCATATTTTTCCTGATTACTTACTGCCATGAAAGCATATCTGGTTTTTTCATGCTTGGACTGACAGACAATGCAATGTTGAGCATATAAACTCATATACAATATCATCACAATGCTAATTTTCGATATCTTTTAACTTGCTTGAACATACGGCAGGCCTTTTCTGGGGATGTTACACATTATGTTAGTTGTGCATTCCTGCTGCTCACTGCTAGGTATCACGTTTTTTTTAAGTTGTTGCTTAGTCGAGATAGACACGGATTTCTTTGAATCTCAATGTAAATGGTTGCAGCTTAATATTTAAAATTGATTTGGTCATCAGCTATTTTAGCTGGAACATGCATGAAGCCTTTGGTCTTACAATGTTGGAACGCATTGCATTCTTAGGGGTGACCATTTTCTAGAAGAAGACAATCTATAGACAAAGATCTGAAGAAAAAATCACAATTCAGATTACAACTTTATAGAACCAGAAACTACAATACAAATGGAATAACTAGAATTGAGACTGTCTATAAAGCAGAAGAAAAATGGAACTAAAGTCGTCTGGGTCCATTATAATGTGACGTAGTATATATTATGTAACATAAGACATGATTCATGCCAAATATTCTGCAACACACAACACAACTGTCCTAATGCTACTGGCTTACTAAAAAGAAGTTTCTCAAGCTGTGTATGCACCAGTTGTAATTTCGAAGATTGTGAAAGAGACTATTAGAATGTAATTCAGAGCGTTCACAGTTATTATTTTGGTTTTGTGTGTTGTGTACATCGACTAATTTCCATACGCAAATCTCTTATATGTTCCACATTGTGATATGATGTTATTTTAGGTTCTCAAGCTTTAGTCAGCTGGGCTTTGAGGAACCAACTCACAGATCCTTTTTCGATGGTGGCAGAAGAGGTAAGCCTTGATTTTGCATTAAATACAGCAGCTGAAATCGAGTATAAATGCATGCATATTACTGGCAATTAGGGGGATAGTCTGCCATGCAGGAGATTGAGGGCTAATCTCCTACTGTTTTTAATTGCATGGGATATGCTACTATAGGAAGCTTAAGGGGTTGTTGTATCCAACCAACTATACACGTGCCCATGTGGAAACCCTGGCAGAGCAGACAATGCACCATATGCTGCTTCTTTAGTACATGCCAGCATTGCCTTATGGATTAAACACAAATTTTAGACGCATTTTTTGTTTTGGGTGGCATGAAAAAACATCCTTTTTGCAGCTTGATATGGCTCCTTCAAAATGTATAGGTGATCTGAGGTATGATGTGACACGCTTGTATGGAAGTGCTCAGTTTCTATGTACAAATTCCATAACAACGTGCTGCATTCCATAAATGTGTACTTGCTATTGTATATATTTTCCCAGATCGTGGCCATTATTCATTGAAGTTTTAAAGAGTGAACTGTTTGGTTCATATAGTGTGTTAATTGCATAAGCCTATCTTCATTAGAGGCACAATGTTCTTATGATTGTAGGATTCAGAAGATTTACGGAAACAGGATGGTCTAGTCATGCTGAACCGCGTAACTGAATTAGTTAACGAGGCATTCCTGGCGACAGGTCATTATATTGACCCTTTATCAAGTCAAGAAGTACTTCTGGCCATTGATCAGGGAAGGTCAAATGGTGGGGCCACCGGAAGGCATTGGATCCTAGATCCTATCGATGGGACAAAGGGGTGAGAGGATGACGGATCTGTGAACTTATTGTGTAAGAGTGTATGTGAGCCATACTAACAAGATGCCTCATGTGCCACCCGACTAACTGTGAATTGTAACAGATTTATGCGTGGTGAACAATATGCAGTTGCTTTGGCGCTCTTAGATGAAGGTGATGTTGTTGTTGGTGTACTTGGTTGTCCAAATTTACCCCTATCATCTATTGGTTCAGAACTTTCACATAAAGAGCCTATTGGTTGTCTTTTTGCTGCAAAGAAGGGAGGTGGTACGATGATGCATTCTTTGGATGGTTCTATGAAGCCTCAAAAGGTAAGATGTTTTGTAGTTGCATATCACCTTGTTAAAGACTAGAGAGGTCTACTTTGTTAATGCCCATACCTAGCATTGCCAGCTTACAGCTAACAGGGCATGGAGAGATTATTAGGTCTTTGTTTAGGCATATTTGGCACTGTAAACCTTGGTCAAGATAAGAGTTGTATATAATTTTGAAGAAAGAAAGATTTTTGCACGGAGCTGTCTCTAGGTCCCAATTTGCTTATTGAAAAAGTTCTCAAAGGGATATTCTGTTAGCAACCAAAGATGGTATAATTGATCAGTTGAGCCCGGAAATTCTGTTTGCACAGTATGAGGTGGTCGAATAACTCACTAACTAAGCTGATGTTAATTATGATATTTCCTGTTTCTATTGATGGCTGAGTTCATTACAACACAATGAAGTCATCGCTAACGCAAAATCATTTCTTTCCAGGTGCATGTTAACAATCTCGAGGATCCTTCCCGTGCTGTGTTTTGTGAATCATATGAATCAGCACATTCATTGCAGGAACTCACAGGAGAAATTGCCAGTGTAATTCGCTTGTTAATTTAGTTATCTTATTCTTTTGTATATCTTTTGATATATATTTTGGAAAACAGATTCTGGGTGTGAAGGTGCCTCCAATTCGTATTGATAGCCAGGCAAAATATGCTGTCATGGCAAGAGGAGATGCAGCCATCTATCTTCGATTCCCACACTCGGGATATAGAGAGAAAGTATGGGATCATGCTGCAGGCTTCATTGTGATTACAGGTATGACAGTTCCTATGCGTTTTATATTGACGTGTGAAGTCTATCATGGAAAAGTTATGTAGAATTTGAAGAATGTCTAATAGATTTGGCTATATTCTTGGAAAATAACATGAACATGCAACAAGTTCTTATAGTCTGTTCTACAGAAGCTGGAGGACAAGTCGTTGATGCCAATGGAAAGTGCTTGGATTTCTCAACTGGAAGGTTCCTTGACATTGAGAAGGGCATTATTGCAACTAATCCAAGGATGATGCCTGCCGTTCTCGCAGCCACCAGGCAGGCACTCCACCACCATCAGTAGCATTTTGTTTCAATCTCTTTGGTACGTCGCATTCAAGCATACAATGTTTCGAAAGGATACGTGTATGCATTCAGATAGAATTGCTGCCGCTACTTTGTGCATTTTCAGTTTGTACATTGAAAGTAAAAAGTAAAAAGTAAAAAGTAAAAAGTAAAAAGAGGCTACATGGATGATCTTGACTATGTTTGTATTCCTTTTATAACTCTATTTTCTTATGCTGCTTGATCCGTGCTTCTAATCCCAGATAATTCGTCCGCGCTATGCCTGAATGTTTATGTATGTTTGAGCATTTGAATCTGTCAATTTTGTTTGGACAACACATCTGAGAGCATTGAGACGAAAGAAATATCTTTCTTATTCAGAAATATCTTTCTTATCCATTTCGTTAGTTTTTATTTGTGCTTTTGAACTAAATTGTATCGTCAAATAGATAGTGTATATTCATCTAACACGTCTTCTTTCAACATTTTGCCATCTGCTCTTCGATTCTGCATTTTCTATCATGTACTAAATGATATTGCTAGTGATATGCTACAAATTAAAGGCATGTTCTCCCGATATTATCAATGGGTAATGCTTGTCCCAATATTGTGCTTTTTCGTTTCTAACATAGAATCATAAGAAACAACACAAAAATTCAACAAGTTTAATTTTTCTTTTGTTAATATATTTAGTCTGTTGCACAATGATATGAAATATCTGTGGAATCCATGTTGCCTTTGGCAATTCTATATGAGATGCCGCTTAGCCTGTGTATTTAGTCATAGATAAAAAATAGCATTAGGAAAAAGGTCGATTGCTTCGCTTTGATGCTCGTTGTCATATTATTAGTTTGGAAGTTTAAAGTGCCAATTGTCAAAGATAGTCAAACAATGTCAAATGTACCAGTATCAAAGAGAAAGTCAATCGTTTCTCTCATGTTAGGATTTCTTTATGTTGTAGTGCATTTTAAAAATCTTCACAAAGTGCTATCGATGTGCATTTAAAGCTATCTTAATGAAAATAGACTTTAACACCACTAGAAAATGAATATTGTTCTAGATGAAGAAGAAGATATCTTTATCTACAACTAAAAGTATAATCATCGTGATTGATGGAAGTCTTATCTGTGTCTATAAGACAATTGAATACAATCAAGCAATAAGGAGACTACTCCAATTGCATAAGGAATCTCCATTTTCTTCATAATCTTTCACAACCTCTAAAAGCACCTTCATCTAAAATTTACTAAGAATTAACCACATGATTATCACACTATTTCTTCCTAACTTCCTTCCTTCCTTCCTTGATATTGGAAGTATCAGAACACCTTGGGTTAAGTTATTAGCAGTGCACTCAAAACATATCACACTATTTCTTGATATGGGAAGTATCAGAACACCTTAGGTTAAGTTGTTAGCAGCGCACTAAAAAGCCCACCAATGTGTACGTCCAGTCCAATGTCTCCATCATTAACTGGAGGGCAAGATATTTCTAACCTTTCTAACCTTTAGGCATGCAGTCCCTTAAGACATGTGAAGGAAATAGAAAGCAACATCTAGCATGACTTTGCGTAGTAGCATAATATGACAGAGCAGATTATGGAGGGCTTCTTTCTCGCTGGCTCTCCAGAAAAAAAAATCTAAGTTGTATGTAATTTCTACGCCACATGAACCAGCATCAAAAGATCTGATAAAAAAACTTGCATCAGCTTTTGTTGATCATCTTTTTGCAGCAATCATCTTGAACTTTCTTCTTGTAGTAATGGACAACGTAGTGGCAGAATGAAATGGTAGGGAAAGGCTATCGCAAGGGAAAGAAAGACAAGGCAGGAAAAGTAGATTAGACAAAAATCATACAGCGGCGCCAAAATTGATCCCAGAGAAGAAACAATCTCGGTTAGGACCTCTATAATGTTGCTGGATTCCCCAATCCTGCATACATTCAGCCTTAAAGGCATTGATGAGATCAGGATTAGGTGCTGCTGAAGGGAAAAATAATAGTGTGGAGAAATTGGATGAAATTTTTGGAAGGCAAGAAACGTGGCAAAAAATAATGAGGAAAATTATGGATTAGAATAGAATAGAATAGAATAGAATAGAATAGAATAGAATAGAATAGAATAGAATAACATTTTTTTCGTCCACGGAGGCCAATTGGCCTATGGGACCTGTACAAAGAGAAACAGCAAGCGCATTACGGCCCGGGTGAAAAATACCTCGTGGGGGAAAAACCGTGGCAGCAATGAGCTTGCTGGTATACCAAACATGGGGATGCCATCACAAGCTGGGGGGGGGGGGGGGAAAGGCGAGGCCACCACAAGCTTGAGGGACAAAGCCGATGCGGTCCGTCCATGACCTCTTGAAGATATGATCCAAGAGTTCCTACCGCCTCAGTGTTGAGCAAGAGATGGAATGCCTGGCTCGGTACCATTAACTGCACGGATCACGCCCTAATCTGTTCATAAGAGGGGCATGTCTGCAGAGCATGGTGCTCGTCTTCAATGACCCTCTGGCGGCAGCACTGGCAAGTCCTGTCCTCAAGTGCTTCCCTTACCTATCGCCCTGGTTCAATACGGAGTTGATGCCCACCCGTTCGGATGGCGGCTATCAGCCTACAGTTTTTCGTAGAAAGGGGGGTGCGCAGGTACCGTTGGAGTCCCCTTGTGAGAGTGGGATTCACCTGTCGTCTGTACTACACGAGCTTGACCTGTGCCAAGGCCTCGGCGTCCCAGAGTTTGGCAAGGAAGCAGGCGCCTAGGTAGGCCTTCAGCTCCTTATGTTCCTTCTTTGTGCGAACTCGTACGCACTTGTGTGTCTGGACGTGCCATTGGGACAACCATTGCACCTGCTTGTCTTTCCAGCAGGCTTTAAGGCGTTGCGGGCCCATCGCGACTGCCAAGGCTGCCCTTGGTAGTCGGTCCTCATCCATGCGAGCTACCTTTTGGAAATACTGAAGGTGGCGGCACATGGCTGCTCTTTGGAGTGGGAGGAAACCTGTTTCCTGGAGCAGTGTCTGATACGGCACTGTCTGCTTCACTCCGAGTGCGCGCGCCAAGAAAGCCTTCTGCACTTGTTCAAGGTCACGTCAGGTGGCAGCGGAAATGACCGGGCCCCAAACTTCTAAGCCGTACAAGAGGACTGGCTCAACCAGAGCCCTGAAGAAGCGTGACTGGTGGTCCCAGGCGTATAGTTTTGCCTGATAACTGCTATTCTGCATGGCGTGCAAGGCCTTCCAGTCGGCTGCCACCCGCAGTCAGATGCAGTTGTCCCAGTGCATGGTCGTGGAGAACTCAATTTCCAAATACTTATAGGTGGGAGCGACCTCTACAGCTTCCTCTTGGTATGTGAAGGAGGGTGTTCGCGGGTGCCGAGAAGATGAGATCAGCAGGTCCTTAGTCTTTGCGAGGTTGATGCTGGAGTGCTGGCAGAAGGTGGCTAGTGCATCCAGGTGGCGCTGCATGTCCTCTGCAGTGTGCGTTAGGAGGTCGACGTCGCCGGCGTAGATCAGCTGCCTGACAACGTCATGCACTAGCGGGGTACCCACTCCGTCGTGCTGGGTCATCCACTGCTCCAACTGGTCAATGTAGAGGCCAAACAGTGTAGGCGAGAGGGGGAATCCTTGGCGTACTCCAATCCTGCTGCTCACCGGCTGTCCCGAGGGTGCTAGATATCCGGAGCACGCCTCATATACAATCTATAGATCGCATTCTACAAGTCCAGGGTGTGCCGAGCTCTTGCAGTCTGCTCCACAACTTATCGCGGGGCACCGTGTCAAAGGCCTTTGCGAAGTCAACAAAGCAGTAATACAGGTCCTACCAGGGGTTCCTGCTATCCTCAATGATGGCTCGCAGGGTGAATAAATGATCAATGGTGGAATGCCCAGGGCAGAAACCCACCTGGGTGAGAGCCCAAACCCCCGAGGTCTCCGCCCATGTGGTTGTGCGCTGCTCAATAATGGTAGCTAGAAGTTTCGCAAAGAGCGGACTGACCATTATGGTGCGGTAATTGGCTGGATAGTTTGGGTTGTCAGCTTTGTAGATGGACACAACTCTGCTACAAGTCCATTGTGGTGGGAGTCCTTCCTGTAATACGCTATTGAACATTGCTACTAGCACCGATACTATTGCGGTCCCGGCCCATTTGAGGAGCTCCACTTGCATGCCATCCAAATCTGCTGCCTTCCGTTGGCGAGGCGTTGGAAGCCCATTACCACGTCATCCACTGTAATGCATATGGGCAACCCGTCTGTGAGGGCACTGGTGCCTGTCTCCCAGTGGATCATACAGCTATTGCAGGTATTGGATCCACTGCTCTGCAGCGATGTCTCCCTCAGGCTGCCATGTTTTCCTGAGCACCTCTCTCCAGAAGCTCCTGGGGTGGCGCTCCAGGAGGTAGAACATTTGGTTCCGTCGCTCTGTCAGGTATGTGGCTTTCTTGTTCTTGAGGAATCTGCGGTATTGAGAGACATCTGGGGGCAGTCGATGTCATTAGTAATGCAGTAGAGCTGGCGCTTCATCTCGCGGCACTCATCATCAAACCAGCAATTCCAGAGGAAAGTGGAGGTCCTGCCTTGCCTGTGCGGGTGTCCTCTCCCGAGGCATGTATCCGCGGCCTCTGTGAGCACCTGGTTCAAGCGGGTGGTCTGCTGCTGCAATGTGGGGAGTTGCAGTATCTCCGTCAGGGCCTGCTCGACTGACCAAGCGTAGCTTGTCTGCTAGGTTGTAATCCAGGTGCAACTGGGGTAGCCGAGGCATCGAGCACACCGTCGTGCGAGGTATCCGTAAGGCCACGCTGAAGAGGAGGGGCTGGTGGTCGGAGTCCACTTCCTCATCTCTGGATGTGGTGCCAATGTCGAACTGCGCGAGGAGGTGTAAATGCCGCTCCTCCATGAGCGCGTAGTGGACCACACTGCAGCCACCCCCTTGGTTCTCCTGCCGGCAAATGTATCGGGTGGAGGATGGCCACCGGACCAGCCCATTGCAAATTAGCAGGTCAAAAATGCTGCAGAGCAAGAGCAGTTGCCTTCCATACCGTGTGAAATGCGCGTCCTCCAACACCCTGGGGTGATGTGCCTCTGCCGGGTTGAGCTGCAATTCGTCTTTGGCAAGCGGGTCAAACCTTGTCACCTGCTCCGTCCCTGTGCGGGCATTAAAGTCTCCAACAAGCATGCCCTTTCCTATCCGCTGATATTGTTGCATGTCGTCGTCGAGATCGACATACGGCTCCATCCTGTCTACATCTTGATGAGTAGCATAGAAGTTACTCTCAGTATGTAGGAAATAGCAGGCCGCCACAAAGAGAACGGAGGTGCCATCAAAAGGTTGTATGTGCACCCACATGTATTGATTGTATCGGTCCGTGCTGCATAGGGAAATGGACCGCACCAATGTGGTGCGGTAGTAGCATGCAATGCCGCCATCTCCCGGTTCCCTGTACACTCGTTGAAGACAGAAACAGATGCATATGCATGTAGGGTTGGGAGCTTACGACCAACGTGCTCCCACGTCTCCATCAGGAAGATGATGTCCATATCCTGAGCAATAGAGTTCAAGCTGCCGCCCTTCTGCCAAGGGAAACCCCGACAGTTCCAGGACACCATCTTGAGGAACAGTCCCTATTTTCTCTCCCTTGGAGTGTGTTGGGGGGGCAGCTGAAGTGGCCGGGTTGTCTTGTGCTGCCTGAGCCGGGGGCGCGCCACGTGCCATATTGGTGTCTGTTGGCACTGGTGTTCCTGCTGCTTCCCTTCTGCGTCCAGCATCTCAGATGCGATGAAGTTTTCTCCAACGTAGCTCCCGTTGTGTAGGGGTGAGATCCCGACTGATGTAAATGGGGGTGCCTTTTAGTTTCGGGCTCTGTTGCAAGATTGCGTCACGTACCCTAACGTCGGCGACTGTGAATGTGACTACTTGTGTCCGTTCTTGGCAGGGTATTCCATGTCGGCTGGCCCAGGAGATGCGAACGGTGGCCGGGAACTGCATCCGACCAAGGATCTCGGTCCGCGGGCGCTGCTGCAAGTCTTCCCTGGCTAGCTTCGAGAGCCCGCGCACCACCACATTGTGTCGGCGTTGTCTACAATCCCTAGACTCCATGTCTTCCAGGGCTGCGCACCCCGTAGCTTCCCTTATTTTCGGGCTGGCTGGGACCCTCGAGCTGAGGACCGTGATGCGGCTCCCTGCTATGGCCGTGGCCGAGTCTCACCTGGGGCCTTGTGTGTGTTGGGTGGCTGACGCTGGTCCTGGACGGATCGGCTCCCCCCTTGGTTTGAAGCAGGGGAGGGAGGCTTGGTCTCCTACCATGGCCCGGGTGGTGGCTGACGGGCCGTCGGGGAGTCAGTCTGTAGCTGTTGCCTCCAGTTCTCCAGTGTTCCATGGTTCCGTATCATGTTCTCGCAATATGTTAGCAGGGCATATGCTCTCGCATGTAGCCCCTTGCCCTGCTCAGTGACCATAGTACGCGGCTCTCGCTTCTCTCGGTCCAGGCTGTGGAGTGTGGTGAGTGCTAGTTCCATATCCGGACCGGTAGTGTCTGGCTCTGGCCTGTGGCCAGTCTCTCGAGTGGCCTCTACCTGCTCAATATTCGTGTTGAGTTGGGCCAAAGTGGCCTGTATTTCGTTCTAGAAGTTGCGCCTGGCTTCAGCCATAGCATCAATCCTGGAGGAAAGCGCATCAACTGCTGTCTGGAGGGCATCAAGTCGCCCTCGGTCATGGTGCCTTTCCGAGTGCACGAGTCTGAGTCCATCCTGAAGGTGTTGTACTTAGATCTCCAGAGCGGAGACCCGCTGCTTCTCTGCTGCTAGTTGTTTCTTCAGCACCTTCGGTTCGAGGGCTCGGAGCTGATGGAGGTCGTCTTCGATACTCTGAACTCGAGCGGAGTTCTACACAAAATAGAACAATGTAAAAAAAGAACAAATGGATATGGAAAAAGAAAGAAAGAAAGAGGGGAGGTACACCACATCAAAATGGATCCCAACATCAACATTCAAATATAATCCCAAAATGGAGTACAAGCTTCAAGAAATCTTGCATGGGGAAGAGGCTTGCCACACCACCTTCCCAGGGCTGCCACTACCCTTTCTCCATGAAAAATCCTAGAGCCCAAAAGAAGGAGAACAAGTCCCCTTTATATATTTATAATTTCTTTGCACAAAGCTTGGCCATCCACTTGTCATGATCTCTCCCATTTTATTTTCTCCTCCTTTAACAACTTTTGTCTTCTTGCTTAACAATAAGCACAAGCTGATCAAGGCCTTTCAATTTTAATAGCAAACACAAATTGATCTAAGCCATTGATTTTCATCCCCCCTTTAGATTTATCTTCAAGTTGAATCCTAGCTGAGCTCTAGATTTGGTACACTTTCAATTTTGCAGTTATGTCACACTTTCAGTTGTGCAGTTACGTATCAATTTATAACAATGTATATTTGATGTTGTGCAACAAGCATGATTTTCTGCATTTGAATAAAATGACGACAAGTTATGCTACTATATGTAGCAAAACAACAGGGGGTTCCAGGGGGATTTAATATCGATTTATAAATGACTATGGTCGAAACCATAGAC
>JAANSK020256652.1:0-12728 GCA_011763485.2 Isoetes engelmannii
ATGTGTCCATTTCATGAAGCGTTTATTTCTCCACTCTACAATCAAATTTTAATTTTGTGTTTTTTGGCACTTTTGAAGTTGAAGAAGAAAAAAAAATCTAAAATCTCAAAAAATGGTCAAAATTGGGGTCTTAAAAAAAAAATTCTTAAAATTTGCAGCTGCGCCTCAAAAACATCCTTTTCTGGCAACATGCCTGTTTTCTTAGGGGAATCTTTGAAACGGGAGTTGTGCAACACTCCCGTTTCATATGCAATCGGGTTTATAATGAGGAATAGGAAAGGGGCTAAAGGACAACCCTGCTTAACCCCTCTTTTCAGGGGGAAGAAAGGACTACATTCATCGTTTATCAGAACAGAAGACCTAGAGTTTGCTAGAATAGCTCTAAACATTAATATGGATTCATTAGAGAAACCCCCAAGTTATAGCAGCATTTGAATAAAAAAGACCAACTTACAGTATCAAAAGCCTTGGTAATATCGAGTTTGAGAAGGCTTGCCTTTCATTTCACAAATAATAAGATGACACGTGGCCATAGCTATTTCAGAGTGTGCTTTCTCTACCCTCTTTTGCACTGCGTGATGAGATGGCGGAGCACCAGTGATGGCAGAGCTAGACGCCTTTCCCCTTCTTTCTTCATGTTCTTGCCTACTGCGGAGGCATGCCGCTATGGCGTCCGTTGCGGCGCCTACTTTCAATGCTAGCTCGAGCTTGTAAGGCCAAGGTAGCATTAAAGCTGATCCAATGATGGCAGATAGGGTATTTGGACAGGTAGAAAGGGGTAGAGGATTTTGTGTAACTCTTAATTTATTTCTTTGCAGAAGAGGGGAACTTAGAGCCGATCTGTGTTGCGGCCATACAGTCTGAAATCTGTGCAAAATAAGCACTCGACAAGCAAGCAAGATGCAGGCTGGAGCTCTCAGAGTGGCAATTCGGCTATTCCCTTTTCTTGCTTCTCTCTGCTTTAGCTTCGTATTGGATGTTTTCCCTTCGGGCAACCCAAAAAAAAAAAGGGTCGGACAAGGGCAGAAGGATAATTTTGGAGGAGTTGCTAATTTTTCCAACTGTATAATCCAACTAATTTTGAAGGATCGAAATTGTATCCGAATCATCTTTTGGATGAGGTGTCTGACACGTGGATAGGCTAGAATTCCAAGAATTGTTGTTGTTGTTGTTGTTGTTGTTGTTGTTGTTGTTGTTGTTGTTGTTGTTGTTGTTGTTGTTGTTGTTGTTGTTGCTGCTGGGGAGGGGGGAGAGGGGACAAGCTTGATCGATCTTAAGAAAAAATGTGCTTGCGCACTGTGCGTTGCCCTTAAATCTGTTGAAATAATAATAATTGAAATTGGAACTTTGCAGCTCAGAAACAGAGTTGTGCTCCATCCTGGCACCCAAAACTAGAAAGCAGTGATCTTCCTGAATCTAATGGACTTTCTGGATCTAAGTTAACATTTTATTTAAAAATGAACCCTCACTCTGCTCTGCTGTGTACAAGCTTTATATTACATTAATCAATCTAGAATGATTTTTCCAAGATAGAGCATTATTTTTTCAAATCTGCAAGAATTAGGAAAGATGAACACCCCAAAGAATGACATGATTGGCATGCTTCTAGAAACTAGCATCCCTTGTAAGAAAACAGCAATGTACATTTAAACATTGTTAGATGCTCACTCTAAAATCGCACCAAGCAAGGAATATCCCATACATATTTATTCGTAGAGCACAATATAGATTTGGAATAGGAATTAAAGGACTGTACTCGTTCCAGTTATGGCACTCAAATACCAGCATTCCAAAATTATAAAAGCTTTCATCAACATTACGATGACATGTTTTGCAGTGCACACAAATCTACTTCATTACCAAGTGAAAAAACATGTCAGAATTTTCCTACTTAATCCAGAGAACCAACAACACAAATGACTCAAAATGACAAGCTTACCCTGAAGATCTGGATATACCTGACTTGGCCTGAAAAGCTCAACACCTCCTTCCTCTGAGGCCAAAAGTGCTAGGAACCTAGTCAAGTTTTTCAACCCTCTGATACGCATAAACAAAAACTCGATCTTGGCATCCCAAAGCCCAGTCCTGATCGCCAATGCAACCTCCCACTGCTGCCTCTGAAGGGTAAGAACCCTAACCACCTCTGTTATTACAGTCCTGTTTACAACTAACGAAGAGGAAGATGACGATGATGGAGATGATTCCATGGATGAGGGATCTGACTCATTTGATGCGAGTAAGTATTGAGCCCAAGATGGCATTTTGAAAACCATATCGTCCTTAGCTAGGACTATAATTATGCATCTTCCATAGTTTCGGAGTGTGGACGGTGTGATTTCACCCTAAAGAAACTTTAACGCTGATCGAGGGCAAGCACCCCTACCTCTAACGCTGCCTAATGCAGCGGCACAAACCATATCAACCATCCAACCACAGCGCAAGATCTATCTCGGCCATCCAACCCAAAATCCCACCACCAAAGCAAAGTTTTGCCCTTTGAGCAACAAAATAAAATAAAATTAACAAATAACTTATACGATTAAAGGGTTAGAGATAAGGAAGAGAAGGCCTGAAATGAATTGAATTGAATGGATTTTTATCGTCCACGGAGACCAAGAGATCTATGTGGCCCAATTAAAAAAAGAGCACATGAAGCCCATGTTAAAAACCCGCCTTGAAGGGTTTTCGAGGAAAACCCTTGACAGTAATAAGCTTACTAATGAATCTGCACATATCAATGTGTTGAAGGCGGAAAGAGAAGTGGAGCCTTTGAAGAGACCTTGCATCCCAATTTTCGCAAGTATGCCGCAATCAAAGCAGAGTAGTATATTTGTAGCTCTGCCATGTGTGTTTGAATTTTTGGAAATTTGAAGGCCACGTTTATTATGTCCAGTAATGCACGACAGTCCAAATTGTAGCAACAACTTTTCTGGGACGGCACTTGCGACTCCGTCCTTATGCACTGCCTAAAATAAAATAAAATTATGGCCATGAATTTCTTCCAGACGTGCATTACCTAGTATATTATATTCCACTGACTACCTAGTACATTATCATAATCAAGTCGCATTCCTTTCCGGTGGTGGATTCTCATGCACCTACGTCTATCGAGCCAAGAACAAGGAATTGGAGTTGGGTTCTTAGATTCTACATCACCAGCATTGGAGGTTAGAAATCGTTTAGCTCCCGGATTATGATATTGTAAGGGTCAGTTGTTTGGTTCAGCTTACTCTGTTTGCTCTGGTGAGCCAGCTTCCGGCTGCCGCCAACTGCAGCATCCACCGGGCAAACAAGGTAAGTTGTCAATAGCTTACCCTTCTAAATTTTATTCCTTTAATGCGGCCCTCAAAAATTAAAGCCTGGAATTTCTTATGGACATGAATTACCTATTAAACATTATAGTATGACGAATATTTTTGTGTTCACCACAAAAGAATGCCAGTAAGTGAACACCAAAGCGCCCATAAAGTGCTCCAGATGTCAAATCGTATCAATATTACATATGATTTTGAGTTGTTTTTGGACCCTGAACTACCTCGGCCATCTGATTCGGTCGTCCTACGTCCCAGACTATATGTTGGGACCTCCAGTCGTTTCGATAATGGTCATTTATGATTGGGGGTGCCAATGATCTTAAAATGTGAACCACAGGTTCGGCTAACGTTTTGGAATATTAATACAGGGATCCGAACCTCTATACGAGTTTGCCTAAGGTTTTATATTATGAAATGCGCAGACTTGAACCTCTACCAAAATAATTCAATATCCTAATAAGAATGCTTTGACCAACACGACCAACGAGCAAACATGATTCTTTTTTCTAATAAATCTATGTTTTTTTTTTTTTTTGACAAGGTTGCCTAAGCCGAAGTCACCTTTTTCCTCAAATTTCACGCCACATCAGCCTAATTTTTCCTTAGCCGTTGGATGTCTATATTTTCTCATCAACGGTTGAGAAAAATAAGAAAAATCCAAAAATTCCTTCTCCTCCTCTTTCGACCTCTGCTTTCCTTCGATCGCTGCTTTCTTCCTCTTCGACATTCTACCCGGCTGGCTGTTGTTTGAAGTTCTGATTGATGCCTCAGTTTTTGCATGGAAGTCGCAAGAAGGATGGAACTCATAAATCGGAATTGGAAGCAAAAAAATTATTTGAGGGGATGATACTCTATAAGTGTTTAAAAGGTAGTGGATTGAAGCTTTCTAAGTAGGTCCTGGTTAAGTTTTTAAACTTGAACCTTATGACACTCGTCAAACTCAGAGATAAAGAAGAACTTCCAATTGAAGCTCTATCACATGCTTTTCTTTCGGATTTCATCCCATATTTGGTCAAGACTTGCTTTGTAGAAAAAAGACCGGTTTGGAGGTTTGGTGCCTAGTTATGGTATTTCAAAAATAGAGTTATAGCCATTTGGAGCCCTGGTTTACATGAGGCAAATGTCGGATCTGCTGGAGAGACCTTAAGCTCTAAGGAAAGTGCAATCGCATACAAAGGACATTGGCTGTGGAAAATGCCAGGTCCATTTCGCATCTCATTTGCTGCTACCAAGCTTTATATTCAGGCTTTTATTCTATAAAGCAAAGCATGGCAAAGATTAGTTCATTTTTTGTGGGAAAAATCGTGGTCAAGGCCTGGTGCTTGGAAAGCAACCCTATAAGTTTCAGTCCAAATAAGACTCTCCTTGGAAAAATATTCAGGAGTATTGGAGCTTTGGATTTGTCCAATGACTATGCATATTAGTACTTATCTGGCTTACACTGGAAAATTGCTATTGTGTTTAAATAGCAGGCTTATAGGAACCTGCATCACCAGCAGTACTACCAAATGATAGGAGCAACCTATCTACCAGATGATTGGAGCGAAAAAAAACTCAGGTTTCTTTTCTCTATATATGTCAAAAATTTACGTTACATGAAGCTAGTTGAAGTCAAATAGATATCTGTGGTGCTTCTACAAAGGAAATACAATATTTGTCTGATATTTCCATGTAAGTTGGTTGCTTACTTTTGCTAGCTTAGCTTGATGCTAGGTGCTAGACATATTGTTGCATAAATTTTGTAGCATGGGCAATGCTGGATGCATGCTAGTTGTGGCCTTTGTTTGGCCTTATAGAGCTGTGCAGATCTTTCTAAGCCTAAACGTTAATAGGTTAGGTATAGCTGGAACAAGTTGCCACCTTGGTTCTTCAGATGGTTATGGCTTTTGTAGGCATATGTTTTGTGTCTTTGCATAGATTTTCCACATGTTTTGTGCTTATTTTGCCTGGAGATGCGTTTCCACTTGTTTTGTGCTAGTTGGAGATGCTGGTTAGACAGGGTTAATAGGCTTAGCTTAGTGTTTCTGCATTCCACTGTGCAGATTTGTGGTTGTATGCTTGCATAATGCAGGGTGTACAATTTAATGAAGTAAAATGGCATTGATATCCTGTTATTCTAAGTCGGCATAAGTAATAGGCCTTTTTATAACAAAGTTTTAAACTTACTGATGTTTCCACTTAAACATGTGTTGTTTTCCGTTGAAATATAGGTCCAAAATATACTTATTGTTAAGTCTTTTGTGCCTTAAATGGTTCAGGCCTATCGTAGCAGATTGAGGTCACTGCTAGAGAATGATATTTGAATATACTGGTTTATTTGGCTTCCAGATGGCTGGGAATCGAAGCTTGCTGATTCTGAGGATTGAAAACCTTGCTCTTGCATAAGAGGCAAGATGGATAAGATGGGAAAAATACCATATTTGTGGCCCAAATGCTGGTATTTTGCCTCGAAGCATGTATGGGAATGTAAATGCTGGAAGAAAAAATGTCTACGATGCTTAGGGCGATTATCAGTTCTATAGATCAAGGACAATCTACGGCAATGGGAGCGCACATATATAGGTTCTTTTAATTTCTATGACATTGTATAAGACTCTGCTAATACTAGATGGCTTTGACGGTTCGTACAATAGTTTAGGGATGCTCTTTGGTATGAATAATGCAGGATCAAGACAGAACTTTGTGTGTTTTTGGTTGATAAGATTGCAAACATCAGGCTGAGTTTATGGTAATTATTTATTGTAGAATAGTTCACAATGGCTTGAAATATGTTTCTGTTGAGTTATTGTTATATGTGCTTGGAAGTTTGGATAAAAATAAGAGCAGACACTCTTTTTTGTACCTAGAGACCTAGCTAGTCCTCTAAAAAAGGAGCGCTGCAGATTAGAAAGCCTATGTTATGTAACCAAGCATAATTTCAATATTATGTTATGATAAGTTGCTATATTGTGCTAAGGACAACTTTGGGCAGGTGACTGTTTGCAAAACGATAAAGATCATACATTGCCCTTTGCATGCTCAAACAGGCGCATCCACCTTGGGTTGGAACCGGTTACAGCTTGAAGATCTGATAATAATTCTTTATTTTTGGGAGTTCTGTTGATGCATGGCAGAGAATGGCGATCATAGCTTTGGTGTCATTGTCATATTTGGAGTATTATACACTTAAAAGTTGGAATCTCTCTGATATGCATTTTTCTTCCTAGAAGTCTGGCTCTGAAAGCACTAAAGATGGCACAACTAGATTTATGTCTTGGAGAAGTAGCCCTACACTCATTTTCTTAGTAAAGTTATGTCCAAGTCTTTATTAAACTACCAGAACGTCGTTGACCATGCAGGAAAGTATTGACTATTGTGTATTTAGTTCTATCGCTGCCAGATGCATTTTTTCAAGACCGTGATAATATGTGCTTAACCTTAGCAGTTGTACATATATATCAGTGAGAGTGAATTAAATTGAGATTCAAAACCACTGTCCAAATGAAGAAAGAAATTAAAGATGTTTTTTTCATCAACTAAGCCTATCTAAGAGATCATTCACCCAGTAATAATAAATAAGGATAAGTCCAAGGATTCTTGGGTTGCTCCTAAAAGGCAAACGCAATTGCAGTGAACCCAAACAAGCCCATATAAACTTCAAGGGAAATGACGTGGCAAATGGCCTAATTAGTTGCATTAAATTCAAATCACCAAAAGGGAAATTCCATCTTTAGAATAATCCTAAAGAAATACAAGATAATGGAACACAAGTTTGAGAATGTTGGTACAATAAATAGTGATTGCTACCTAATTTCAACTTCAAGTAAGCTCATGATAGCCCACATAACAAAAGAATGGACCTTAAACTCTGTCGGTATTACATTGCTCATGTTCTGATTTGTGCAGGACATCGTAAATCATGACCGTTTCGAAGATTGGTCCTTTAATTTCATATCTATATATGAATCATGGGCATTGAGTAGAGTGCCATGATTTACCAACAATGAACTCCTTGAAATACACTCAATGTAGATTGTTGTTTTGCGTAAAATCCAACAATGTCCCTGGATTTGAAGGACGGAAAAGAACCATGCTCACATATCAAGATCAATGAACATGTGGATGGGCTATTAGGCCAAACTATAAATGATCATGTCAATTAAGAAGTCACCAAGAATATGCTTTCTTTGACTATGCACATTTGCCACATCCATGTAGGTGATTGAACAAGGTGAGCCTCAATAATTTCGTGAAGCCATTCAAGTCCAACTCTTTGCTGGCGCCAACCTTTTCAAATTGTGTTTAAGCAATGAAATTCTTCCATGTTGCATGTGTTACTTTGAGCCATTCATAAGATGTTCCCTTCCTATATAGTATTTTAAAGTTCATAATGATACTCTCACCAACAAAAATTCAAGCTAGAGCCTTTCATTTGACATTAGTCAATCCGCAGTGACTGCTATCACCTTTTACTAGTTACATAGATATAGTGCGCATATTTCGCTAATTGTTCTTAATGGGGACTCTGTTGTTTTTTGTAACATATGCTATTCATTCAATTATATATCCTCATTATTTTATGTAAGCAACAACTGTTCTAGTCATTCCGAACTGAATACTTTTTGTCGTAAGCTTCTATGTTTCATGTTGTTCAATCTCCTTCATCTAGTCGTTCCATTTTTTTTCTTTCTTCACTCCTTCCCACAACTTTCCAACCAACCTTTGCCCCAAGCTTGCCCTACTGCTAGTTTTTTCTTATAACAGGCCATATGGTCTATGGTTTCAGGTCTGATCATTTATATATCCATATCAAATCCCTCTGGAACCCCCTGTTTCCATTATCAAATCCCCCTGGAACCCTCTGTTATTATGCTACATATTTGTATCATATGTACATTACTAATGCTGGACCCCCTGATTTACGATGAGAAGCGGTATTTTTGTTTGAGCTCGAAGGTTCTAGTACTTCAGGTACAGCGAAGCAACTTAGATTCCTCTCCCAGATCAGTACATCTCTTGAAAAAGTCTTCACAAAAATGGCATAGTCTCCAAGCACATGTTTAAGTCTTTTTTTTTCTCGGGTTTTTTTAATCTCTGGCCATGTCCTCTGCTAATGTTGGTGTTCTTTATTGCTGTTTTGCTAGCCCTGGATAGTCAGTGCAGGCCCATAAATGGTCGGATTCGAGAACTAAAGCAACGGATTTGAGGATTCCTATAGCTCTGTCGCTCCAATTTTCTTCAGTTGCGTTGGTATTGTGTCGGACAGCGCCTCTGTTCTTGCATCAGGTAGAGGTTGTTATTGTGCTACATATTCTAAAAGAGTGCACCCTGGACTACCTCGGTCATCGGATCTATCGATCCTACCGCCCAGATCGTATGTTGGGGCCTCTGGGCGCCTTTCGTTTCGATTATCGTCAATTATGATTGGGGGCGCCTATGATTTCGAAAGATCAAATACGGGTTCGCCTTACGTTTTGAAATAAGAAAGATGAAGACTTGAACCTGTACCAAAATAATTCAATGTCCTAATAAAAATGCTTTGGTCAAGACAACCAGCGAGCTAATATGATTATTTAAAATCATGTTTTTTTATAACAACCCATTTAATTGTTTTAGGAGTAGGGTCTATGGCTCCGGGAATGGTCATTTATACATTCGTATTAAATCCCCCTGGAACCCCTGTTATTGTGCTACATATTGGAGCTTGAATATAGTTTAAATCAATGCCAAATTGTGTTTGGAAGAGCATGCGCAACACATCGGAGTTCAATTCCCCGAGCTCTGTCACACATTCACACAAAGTTTTGTATTGAGAATAGAATAGAATAGAATTGAATAGAATAGAATAGAATAGAATAGAATAAAATAGGAGAACATTTTTATCATCCACGGAGACCAATTGGCCTATGGGACCCATACAAAGAGAAAAAGCAGCAAGCACATTATATACGGCTAGGATGAAAAAACCCCGCCCTGAAGGGTTTTCGAGGGAAAAAACTTGATAGTAATGAACTTGTTGGTATACTACACATGTAGACGCCATCATAACCTAGAAGGGAAGAGCCGATGCCGCTCGTCCATCACCTCCTGAAGATATGACCCAAGTGATCCCACCGCATCTCTGCTCAGCAAGAGATGGAGTGGCTGGTTCGGCACCACCAGCCGAGGATATCGTACCCTAATCTGTTCATAGAAGAGGCAGGTTTGTAGAGCATGATGCTCGTCTTCAATGACCCCCTGGTTGCGGCATCTCCTCGCATGATTCCCTTTCCCGTCGTCCTGTTTCAAAACGGAGACGATGGCCACCTGTGCAGATGGAGGCAATCAACCTGTGTTTTTTGATGGACAGTGGGTAATGCGTAGGTAATGGTGTGGACCTCGTGTGAGTGTGGAGTTCACCTCCTGCCTGTAGTGTGCCAGCTTGACCTGTGCCAGAGCCTCGGCGTCCCAGAGCTTGCCAAGGAAACAAGCACCCAAATATGTTTTCAAGTCTTCTTTCTCCTTCTTTGTGCGGACAAGCCCGCACTTGTTTGTCTGGACATGCCACTGGGAGAGCCGCTGGGCTTGCTTGTCCTTCCAGCAGGCTTTGAGACGTTGTGGGCTCATCACGATTGCTAAGGCCGCCTTAGGCAGTCGGTCGTCCTCCATGCAAACTACCTTTTGAAAGTACAGGAGGTGGCGGCACATGGTTGCCCTCCGAAGTGGGAGGTAGCCTGTTTCCTGGAGCAGTATCTGATAAGGTTGTAGATTTCACCCTGAGTGTGCGTGCCAAGAAAGCCTTCTGCACAGGCGTGACCGGAGATCCCAGGCATACAGTTCTGCCTGGTGACTACTGTTCAGCATGGCATGTAAGGCGTTCCAGCCTGCAGCAACCCGCAGTCGGATGCAACTATCCAGTGCGTGGTAGTGGAGAACTCTATTCCCAAGTACTTGTAGGTGGGAGTCACTTCCACGGTTTGCCCTTGATATCTGAAGGAGGGTGGCCTTGGGTGACGAGAGCATGACACCAGTTCGTCTTAGCCAAGTTGACTCGCATGCTTGTGTACTGACAGAAAGTGGCAAGAGCATCCAGATGGCAAGATTGACGTGTGTTAGAAACCATTTGTTTGTTTTTTAAATGTCTCCCTATAAATCGGGTGAAAATGGGTTGTTTGACCCATCAAAATTTGGAGGGGATGGACCAAAGAGCTCCTCATGGAATATTATTTGGCATATGACTCATCCAATGGCCAAAAAAATGAGAGACACCCTCAAACGATAATACCATTTTGTTGGGATCCACTTTGTTGTGCTATGGCAACCATGAACAATTGTACCATTGCAGAATGACCAAACGATTTGCAGAAAACATTAAACCACATCATAAAACCATTCAACGTTTTGGACAATGATTTCTTCAATTTTTTTTGGCTATCAGAAAGATGCTTCTGAATTGGAGGAAAGTTATTCCTCCATCACATGACTATTTTGTAATTCAGATTTGAATCCCACGCATCAGATTCCGATCAAGATTTGCAGCAGGATCGACATAAATTTATTACATAATCTGGTTGGGTAACTACTAAAAATATTTCAAGATCTACAACCACGTCATCTTCTAAAACAGACTCGTCTTTTTCATGATCCTAAAAAACTCCTCCTCGCTCACTTCTCCATCCCCTGCATTTTGTTACAGTCAAAATCAGAATTGCAAACCTAAAATTCCAAAAACATTTGGATCAGCAAATCATAAATATTAACCATCTCTGTCGGCTTCGTCAATCATCTCCTGCAGTTCCTCATCGGTCATGTTTTCGCCCAATTCCTTGGCAACCCTTTTCAAATTCTTAAATGAAATCTTGCCCTGCACAGAATATCAACATCACCAAATGGAATTTAAGAAATAAAAAGAAAATTTTGTATCGCAACCTACAGTTCCATCGTCATCAAACAGCCTGAAAGCCTTCATAATTTCCTCCTTGGAATCCCTCTCTCCCATCTTTACTGTCATAAGCTGCAGAAATTCTTCAAAATCTATGGTTCCAGAACCATCTTTGTCAACTTCTGCTATCATTCTCTTGATTTCCTGAGGCGAAACATATATTGTTACTAAATTTTTGATTTTGTGATGCAAGAAAAATGCAACAACTCACCTCTTTTTTGGGTTCAAATCCAAGAGCCCTGGAAACCGAAGTTAAAAAAGAAAGAATGAGGAATGCATTTCCTGAAGTAAAGGGGTAAAACAGGGGATTTCGGTGCTTACTTCATGGCAACCTTGAGCTCTTTGGCATCAATTGTTCCTGTAAATAAGTTTAAAACAAAGAATGAGCAGCAAAGCTATAATCCGAAGATTAGAGGCAGTGGACTACCTGATCCATCAGTATCAAATAGCTCAAAAGCTTCCCTAATTTCTTGCTTTTGTTCTTCGGTAAGACCTTGAGGGCGGCCTTTGTTTTTGTCGCGCTTGCCCGTCGGAATAGGTTTACGAGAATGCTGAAAAAATGAGGCTTAGAAAATAAGATCCAAAGACGAAGTACAAAGCAGAAGAAATAATCACCATAGCTAGGTCTTCTGTGTCGGAGATAAAGCAAAGAAGTGAGCAGAGCGCCTTGACAAGAAAAAACACAACACTTTTCTGTTCGTTACGCTTTAAGTACCCAACCTTTTGATAACGTGTCAACCTATGAGTGGATGTGATCACACGTAATCTTTGCTTTAAAATTTTTATTAGCCCCTATAAAAGCGCCCACTTAAACTTAAAATTTGTATTATTTTAATCAATCACTTTGATGAGTAGATTGTTATATATGGTAAGAGGATTACTCAGGAGTTCTATACCAAAGTGTGACAAGTTGTACAACTATAGAGTCAAAGATTGAACATGTAACGAAATTGTTGAACATCATAAATGGTTAGTCAAATGACTTGGAGATCTAAATCAAAAGTCATTAGAAGTAAATAAGTAGCTTTCTTATCATGTCCGATATAGTCTTCATCAGCTCAAGAATTGTTCAATTAGTCTTTACCAGCTCACGAATTGTTCAATTCTTATTATGTTCAAGAAAAGCTTGAGAAGGTGGTTTGTGCCAAGTTCATGAGTATCTTATTGCATAGGGGACAACCAAGTTAAATGTTTTCTCAATAAATGCTCCACGGGTTGGGTTTAATTTGGGCTGGATCTATCTAAATTGGTCCCTTTGATCAAAATTAGATGGGATGGGATGCTGGATGGTTGCACATTCATGTAACTTCTTAATCCCAAAGTTTTGATTTTCTTAGTAGGCAAGAGAAAATCAGGTTCCAAATTTTTAAATTACTTGTTGCTTGTCTGTCAGGCAGAACAGTCAGTCTGACAACCATTTTGCCTTGTATGTTACATATGCCTTTGGATAGGCCTATTTCGTTAATTAGAAACATGAATAAACAAGGGGTACTGAGTAATAATAACCGTTATAA
>JAANSK020256663.1:0-12728 GCA_011763485.2 Isoetes engelmannii
TGTTCTATCTATGATATCAGAGCACAAAGCGGGAGATAGTGTATGCCGGAGATATTTTTGCTTGAGCTGGTGATGGAGATTATGTTTCTTTGTCTTGTGCATTGTCTAGATCTGGTAGATTGAGGCTTGGGTTATCTGGTTTCTCATCCTTCTTACGAGGTTAGAGCTTTTGCTCTAACAAGGGCGTCTTTATATGGTGGGCAGGCCAGAGGGTATCCGGAGGGCGGGGGAGCTTTGCAGGCAATGGGGCGTCATCCCTCCCCCCGTAGGTCTTGGGCGGCTAAGGTGGACCATACCTCCTTCATTAACCCTCTGGCTCTTGAAGCTGGTCTTGACGAGATGGATGGCCAGGCGGGTATTTCTTCTTCGAGATGAACAGGTTCATCTGGAGTTGGAATGTGGGGGGGGGGGGGGGGGGCGGGTCCTCCAGTGGTAAGAGGGCCCGGGTTTCATTGGCACTCCGGCAGTTGCGGCCGGACATCGTGTGTCTACAAGAACATAAGTGTCATAGGGGGGACATGTCCCGTTTGTTGGATATGGTGGGGCGCCAATTTGCAATGGATGTGCAGGTCACGTACTCTGCCGCAGATAAGTTTGGCCGCTGGACGATCATCAAGTGGCTTGAGGGTGGTCAGGAGTGGGGGATTGTCAATGTTTATTTTCCAAATCAGTCGTCTCGTCCGGGTGCGCTGTGGGCCACTATCAGGCACAAGCTGTGAAGCCTTGGGGGTTTGCAGGTTGTGTGGTTGCTACTAGGGGATTTTAATATGGTGGAGGGAGTGGCAGATTGCACGGGCCCTGGCATGCAGGTGGTGCAGGGCTTCGAGAAGGATCAGTGGTCGCGTCTGATGCAGGATGTGGCTATGGTGGAGGTTCCAGGCGACTTGTCTTTCACCTACTGTAATCGCCAGGTTGGAGCAGGTCGTGTGTATGCTAGGCATGATCGTTGTTATGGTTCTCCTGTCGCTCTAGATGGTGTGCCTTCTTTGCGCAGGCATAATATTTTGGCCTCCTCGGTCTCTGACCACTACCCTCAGTTGGTGTCTGGGCGAGGCGATGTTGTTCCTCGGCCCTCTAGGACGGTGTTTCATTTGAACACCCGGCTATTGAAGGATGAGGAATTCTCGGCGCAATGCCAAGATGTGTGGCTGGACACTTTCTCCTCTATGGGCGGTATGGCAGGCATGGTGGCAGCTCTTGCTAGGGTGAAGCGCTTTGCCAAGGAGTTTGGGAGGCAGCATGTGCAGCAGGAACGGCAGGAGTTGCATGCTCTCTACCAGGAGTTGGAGCGGACTCGGGCACACCCTTCTGATGGGGTTAGGGAGGATGTTGTGTTGCAGCGTATTAGTGCCCTGGAGCAGGTTAAGCATCGGGAGGCGCGTGTAAAAGCGGGACTTACATGGTTGAAGGAGGGGGATACGAGTTCATCCGTATTCTTTCGGGCAGCCAGGCAGCGGCAATACGTGGCATCCATGGCATCTCTTGCCGTGCCCGATGACCGAACATTGGAGGACCCGGTGAGTTGCGGAGGTATGTGCATGCCCATTTCTCGGGGTTTTTTGCGCAACGTGTGCTCCCCTATGAGCAGGAGATGCAGGAGCTTGTTTTGGCGGCTATCAAGCCTTCCATTTCGCCGCATCAACGTGAGAGCCTGGAGTGGGAGCTCTCGAGAGAGGATCTCGCAGAGACATGTACGTGTATGGCCAAGGATAAGTGTCCAGGGCTGGATGTCATTCTGAGTTCTTCCAGACTTATTGGGAGTGGGCCGGTGAGTCGGTGTACCAGGTATATCTTGAGCTTCTGCAATCTTCACAGCTTGATAGGATCTTGAACACCGCGTGCATTTCCCTCATCCCTAAGGTGGAGCAGCCTTCCACCAATAGTGATTGGAGGCCTATTTTCCTGTTGTCCTCTGTGTATAAGATCATTGCAAATGCCTTGGCAGAGAAGCTAAAACCGGTGTTGTCCTCCTCCATCAGCAGGGTTCAGTCTGGGTTTGTTCCTGGGAGGAACATCTTGATGAATGTGGCGGCGGCTTATGAGGGCCTGTATTGGGCCAGGAGAACAGTCCAAGGCATTGCCTACTTGAAGTTGGATTTTGCCAAAGCTTATGACGGTGTTCGCTGGGAGTTCATGTCTGCCATGATGCTAGCATTGGGCTGTGGCCCACGATTCACAGAGACTGTGATGAAGCTGCACCGGTCGGCTCGAGCTACAGTGGTGTGCCAGGGTGAGCCCTCGGCCTTTTTTTCATTGGGCAGAGGGGTGTGTCAGGGGTGCCCTCTTGCACCGTTCTTGTTCATGATTGTCGCAGAGGCCTTATCCCAGTTGCTTCTAACTGCTGTGGAGGAGGGTGTAGTGGACGGGCTCCAGATGCAGGTTGGTGGCCAACAGATCCTTAACCAATTTGCTGATGATACTTTCCTTTTCTTGGTGGTAGAGGAAAGGAATTTGCGGAATGCGAAGGGTCTGCTAGTCACCTTCTCTTTGGCATCGGGCATTCTCTTGAATTGGGGTAAGTGCTCTGCATTATGGGCCTTGTCGACTCCGCCTCCTCCTTGTCTGGCTCTCTTCCCGTGGAAGGTGCTCCCAGGAAATGCATGTACGAAGCTGCTGGGTATCCCTTTTGGAGGGGATATTTCCATAGGGCGGGTGTGGGATGAGATCTTGCAGGGGTTGCAGAAGCATCTTAATTGGTGGAAGGGCAGTAAGCTGTCTATGGCAGGGAGGATCACTGTGGCTAAGTCGGTGCTCTATAACACACATGTATACACGGCGTCTGCGATGCTGGCTCCCGTGGGGAAGATGCAGGCGTTGGATAGGATGGTCCGTAACTTTGTGTGGGGCGGGGATGATGAGGGGGTAGTGGTTAAGGTGGCATGGTGGAAGTGTCTCCACCCCCGGGAGGATGGAGGCTTGGCCATCTTGGATCTGGCATTGTACAGTAAGGTGTTGGTTTCCAAGTTCGTGTGGAGTATTCTACGGGATGGAGCATCTTCTCCTGGTGCGGCGTTGTTGGTGCAGTCCTTTCGCCATTGTGTGGCGATTGGGAAGCCCTCTGCTCATGTAGAGTTGTCGTGGGCAGTGTTGTATGGGCTCAGGCCTTTTCCGCATGCATCCCCTTTCCTCACCGGGGTGTTGCGGATTTGGGATCATGTGCGGGTGTTGTTCCAGCTGGACTATGCCTCAGTGTATCACCATTCCTCGCCTTTCTTGGGGGTCCCTTTGCCTCTGACGCAGTTGCCCCTGGCCGCCACTGTGCATGCCCAGACGCAGGCCCGTTGGAGGCGGGCTGGTGTGCTCACCCTGGAGGACTGGTATTGGCATGGTTAGGTAGCATCATGGGAGTTCTTCCGGGCCCGTTTTTGCCCGAGGGCCAGTGACCGGGCCATATGGGAGCAGGTGGCTTGTAGCATTCCATTGCACAGACCTTTACTGCTTCAGGATGATGTGGTGGTGCAGGTTTGGAAGGTCCATCCTGATGTTGAGGCTTCATGCTTTGTGCGGTCTTCCTACCGTGCGTTAGTTATTTCCGACACTTTGCCTCCATCTGGCAAGTGGTCTCTGCAGCTCCCGGGATCCAGATGGCGCTCAGTCTGGGTTTGGACGTGGGAGTCCCCTTCCTCCTCCGAAGGTCAAGGTTCTTCTGTGGCAGGTGGTGCACTGTTGTATCGGGGTGAATGCCCTGGTGAGCAGGTTTAGGCCTGGGGTGAGTCCTCTGTGCCCCTGTTGTGTCTTCATCTTCAGACGGTGGAGCATTGTCTTGTTCTCTGCCCCCACTTGCAGACGGCCTGGGCCTGGGTTCGGGCTCAGTTCCAGATTCGGCTGACTAGCCAGCAGTTGTTGCTGCATTTGTATCCAGGTGCTTGGCCTCTTCTGAGGAAGCAAGCCTTGCATCTACGTGTGGCCTGGCTGGTATGGTTGATCTGGAAATGGCGGCGGCTGTGGATTTTTCAGGGGATCCAGCAGGCTTCGGCCTCCCTGGTCCCCGGTCTTAGGTACAAGTTGTTTCAGAGTTTCTTGGTATTTCTGGGACTGGTGGAGCGGAAATTCGCCATTTGGCGGAACTTCCTGGGTGTGGTGGATGATGAGGGGCACTTTGTGCAGCAGTAGTTGATGAGATGGTTTGAGTGGTGGGGTATCGCTGTCTCTTCGGGGCAGCTCACTTTCCTCTTCACTTACTTTGTATATCATTGCCATCCTTTTAATTCATTGAGATTTAGTTCTTAAAAAAAAAAAACACATTGAATAACATACACAATGCATCATAAATGAGGGTTCTATCCTAGGCTCAATCTCAAGAGGGTTGGCTGACGGTCAGGGTCTTTGGATAATAACAGACGGAATCATGACAATGGTGTTGGCTGGCATAGAACATTGGCTAGGGTAGTCCACTCCATCGCCCCTCCCGTGCATACTTTGCAGATAGGCCGAGACATGATATGTCGTGATTGTAGCCTTTCGGGGATGTAATATCATGGAATCACCCTATGAGAGTATTTCAGGTTGCATCTCCCCGATCCGATGAGGCAGGAATGGGACAAGTCGATTTGCTGCTCCTCCCCAAATTGATTTGGGGCAATTTGGGGTGGAGCTTAAATTTATCTATGTCTATCTTTAGCAAGTTTTCCTAGCCCAATCAATTTGGGCTAAGTGGCCAATACTAAATTAATTAATCACACATCACTTAATTATTGCTAATTAATTTAGTATTTTAGCCTTTATAATTAGTTTTTAGTATAGCTAACCTTATGTTAATGAATAATTAGAATACTTTCAATTATTCATGGTGCGTGTCATGTATTTATATGCAAAGGGCGTATAAAATACTTGGAATATCACATGGGTAGCATAGAAGGCATGGGCGTATTGAAGACTTAGTCAGACGTAATTAAAATGGCTTTGGAGATACCTAAATAATAGAGCCACATCAGTGTTTGATCCCGCCAAATGTTGACGTGACATGATCTGGTTCAAGGCATATGTAGGAGAATATACCCATATTTAAGGGTCCAAAGTGAATAATAGAGTGGTACAACGATATAATGTTGGCATGTATAATAAAATAGGGAAAAGGATAAGATAAGATAAGAACACCAATTTGCTTCTATAATGCATTCCCAAAAAGGTAAAACTAAAGAGCAAGGAGTCAATAAGAAAGTAGAGGGATACCCTAGTGGCAAAATATATAATGGCTGGAACGTCATAGGTCATTTTCTAATGCAAATTTACCTCATTTTTTTGTGTTGACATATTTACGGTCATTGTGTTTTAACAAGATCACGAGTTGTTTCACCTTGTATATTTCATTGACTCATATTCCCATTTGAGTGGCTTTGGAAACAACATTGCTGGATATTGATGTTACATGTTGTCTTCAAGTGAAGGAATGGACACTTACACAGAACTTATCAATAGGGGTCAGTCTGAGATGATGCAGAAAGATCGCATCTCCAATCATTCTTTAGTATGGAACGTAGTACTACTCTATACGGAATCAGTCGCCGCCCAAGCCCCACATTTTGTGGCCTTTGACTTGAGGTGGCCACATTGCAAATGAGATGGAATGTCAGCAACCTAGGTCCTTTCTTCATCTTAGGCCAGGCACTTTAGAGCAGATGCTCCAAAGTGGTCTAGATATGAGGAGGAATGTCAAACACCTAAGTTCCTTTTCTTCGACTTAGGGATGCACTTTGCGGTGCCTGACTTGGGGTGCGGGAGAAATGTTGTGCTGGAACGCAGAGAGACATGAATTGGGTGCGAAGATCTGAGGAATAGTGGAGACAAGGAGAGTGAAGATACGAGGAGTAGTGGGGACAAATGAGAGATTCGACAAAATGACAGTGGCTTTGCATAACACAACTCAAAGCCACTGTCATCATCCAGCAGCTTCCTTGTTGTAACAAGGAAGCTGGTGGATGATGAAGAAGGGGAAGTACTCATTTCAAAAGGTTCAATCATGGTGAAGTGGTGAGAAGATCATGACCTCTACATGAGTGCACTGAAGAAGCTCGGGCCTCGACTCGACGACGTCCGCGTCGTGGCCTCCCCATGAAGACGATGCACGGGCATGCGGGTGCATGCATGATGGACGAAGGGGTGGCAACATGGATGGGAGGGCAATGATGGGGCAAAGGCTTTGGAAGGTGGGAGAAAATGGGGTGATCGAGGCCATCCATGCCCGCGTGCGCACTCCTATAATACTTCTCCCACGCCTACTGCTACGTGTCGTCCAAACACTGCTAGGTTTCCACCAACACAACGAATACCCCACGTTGTGGCCTCTATAAAAAACCTCCAGCAACCATGCTTCTGCACTCCTGTTTTAGGGTTCTAATCTGGACCTGCAGATCTGCCCTGTTTTCTTCACAAATTCTAGCTTTTTTTTTCTGCTGAATCTGTCTGTCTGTTCAATATGGGTGAAGCCTGTATCAATGGTACCGTTCGTCACTCCAACACTAACGGTGTCTCCAAACCCAACGGAGTTTCCTTGGCCCCAAGAGCTGTCTCTGAACAGAAATGCCTTTGGTTTGAAGAGGAGATTGAAGAAGATCTCCGTTGGGTTTTTAGTGTCTCTCGGTATAATGCACCCCTGCTTTTCATCTCTGTACATTCATTCCCTGTTCAATCTTGCTGCTCGTTTTTGCTTAGCATTTTTCTGAATAACTCAACTTTGATCGTGTTTTTGCTGATACTTCCACCTTCTGTACAACTCAAGTCTCTAAAGCACGTTGTTTCTTATGTATTTTGCAGTGTTTTGCATACTGGTATCAGTGAATTTCAAGATATTGCTCTTCTTGAGAGTGGTCCTTTTGGAAAGGTTCATAACAACGTTTCCATGTTTTTCTTTTTGTGAAATTACATGCCAATTCTGTATGCTGATCAAAGATTTGATGTGCAGGTGTTGATACTGGATGGGAAGCTACAGAGTGCTGATGCAGACGAGTTTGTGTATCACGAGTCACTGGTGCATCCTGCACTTCTGTATCATCCAAAGCAAGTACCTAAATAAATGCTATGGTCTAAAACATAGAAACATAAGTCTAAATCTTACATATTTGCAGTCCAAAGAGTGTGTTCATTATGGGAGGTGGAGAAGGCTCAACTGCAAGAGAAGCCCTCAAGCATCAAAGCGTGAAGAAGGTCGTTATGTGTGATATTGATAAGGTAAAACCTTCATTATTGATTCTGTCCTTTTTGCCTGCACAGATTTAAAAGCTTCACTATACAGCAATGATGTGTTATACAGTCCTGTTCATGATTTTTCTCATATTGTTTTTTCTTGCAGGAAGTAGTGGACTTCTGCAGAGCTCATCTTAGTGCCAACAAAGAAGCATTTAGCAATGCTCGTCTGGAGCTTGTGATCAATGATGCAAGGCATGGGTTTATGAAAAATCAACTCATGATACAGAGTTTTGGGGCTAACTTTGGAATGAATTGTGCTGAACAGGGTGGAGCTGGAGAGCAGGGACGACAAATTTGACATCATAATTGGAGATCTTGCTGATCCGGTGGACGGAGGCCCCTGTTACAAGCTCTACACTGAATCCTTTTATCAAAATGTGGTAAAACCAAGGTTGAATCCCGGAGGAATTCTAGTTACGCAGGTGCATAAATCTATATAATGCAGGACACTGTAAATAAGAAAAGAGAGACTAACCGTTCTGCCGATACAGGCCGGACCTGCGGGGATATTAACACACTGCGAGGTGTATGGATCGATCTACAATACACTCCGGCAGGTTTTCAAGAGTAAGGAAACCCTAATTTGAATTTGTATTTTTCGTTTTCGTGTTTTTTTTCTTCCTTTTTGGTTCTGGATTATAGTGCATTACTTACTAAGTAATGGGTTCTTTTTTTTTTTAGATGTTATTCCCTATGCGGCTCATGTTCCTTCATATTCTGACTCTTGGGGTTGGATCATGGTATTTCATCTTTACATGATCTTTCCAAGTCAACCACTTTTCAAGCTCTACTTTTAACATTTGTCGTATGCACCCCACCAATGTGCTTCGTCTGACCTTCCAAACTTGTCGCTTCCAGGCTTCGGACCACCCTATCCCGAAGTTTGACCTCGATGACGTTGATAAGAGAATAAAGCAGAGAATCCATGGTGAACTCAGGTTCCTTGATGGACACACACTTGGTGCTGAGCTCGCACTCAACAAGCTCGTGCGCGAATCGTGAGTAGTTTACCTTCATTCTGTATATATTGTTGCAGTTGGTGCCCTAATATAGTCTTCTGCTCTAATCAGGTTGGCAAACGAAACTCATATATACACTGAGAAGTCTGCAAGGTTTATCCATGGCCATGGAACAGCCAAGGTTTAGCTGAAGAATACCAACTTACATATAGTACCTCTTCTAGTAATTTTGAAGTTCGAAAATCTTGCAAGTTAATGATGAAAACGGGTTGTGGGAAACCAACTTTTTGGACCCTACAAAGAAGCTTAGTGCCTTTCCTTGTGGAAGCTTCTAAAAAGCCATTGTACACCACCAAGCTATATCATATCAATATATCTGATCTCTTCTTGTACATATCTCTTAGTGGTCTCCAATGTAATCATGTAACTTTTAGGCGTATGCCTTTTGTACTTCCCATAACCATTGTTTATGGTCATCCAATATTTTTGTATATAAGCTTTACACATATCTAAAGTGTGAAGGACAAATTGTACAAGAAACAGTCAAACCTTTTAGAAGATATAAATCGAACAAACTTAAAGCAATGGGAAAGATGCAATAATGCATTTTAAAACAATATCTTAACTTTTTACCCAAATGTCGATGTTTACACAACATGATTCATTGGGCACATTTAGTCTTTGATATACCTTGAGATTGTCAATTTTGGGCTTAGAAGAGTTTGTCTGTAGGAAGTATTTGTGATATTTCTTCCTCTCGTAAAAATATAAGGTAAGATAAGATAAAAATTCTAACACATATGCCATGGGACATACAATGTGCTCCGGAAGCCAGCCCATCCTCTAGGGAGCATCACTTCTAGGCAGTGGGAGCAATATCTGAAGCATCTCTATGATCTGCCAGGGACACAAACAACCATACCCCAGCAGAACGGCCCGAGACTAGAAATCACAGAGGATGATGTCATCCAGGGACTACAACGTTTGTGCAATGGGAAAGCAGCGACCTGGATGGTTTGCATGCAGAGTTGTTCAGTGGGTAGGGCAGCCTATAGTGCCGGTTCTAAGTACCATATTTAACTAGACACTACAAAAACGTTTCCCCAGCAATTGACCACAAGCAGGGTTGTTCCCATTTACAAAGTAGGAGATGCACACTGCCCAGTCAATATCGGACAATCATGGACAGTTCAGTATTTGTAAAACTACTAGCTGGTTCTTGAGCAGGACCAGATGGGCAGAGGCAGGCGAGCTCTCATGCAAGCAGGGTTCAAGCCCCAACACTCGACTATTGACCATACGTTGAGGACCTTGATTAAATACAACAGGAACCATATGCAAGACCTGTATTGTTGCTTTGCAAAGTTGTGGGTAAGACTGCGACAACCTGGGGTCCCAGTGAATATGCAAAATGTCGTATACAGATTGTATGAGAGTTGTTACGGTCGATGTAGCCGATAGAACATCTATTCACCAGCAGTAATCGGGGTCCGCCATGGATGCCCTCTCTCCCCAACACTGTTTGGCCTCTAGATTGACCAGTTGGAAAGCTGGCTCGCTGACAATGGGGGTGGCGAGACCCAACTTTCGCATGAGGTCATCAGGCAGCTCATATAAGCAGGTGATGTCGACCTCCTACCTCACACCCTGGAGGATATGCAGTCTCACCTGAATGCCCTGGACACATTCTGCCAGGCCATGGATATGCGCATCAATTTGGCCAAGACTAAAGTGGTCCTTATCTCATCTTCACGCCACCCAAGGCCCCCTTCATTCATATACTGGGGCCAAGATGTGGAGGTGATGCCCACCTATAAGTATTTAGGCGTGGAGTTTCCTTCTGCACTGTGTTGGGACACTTCTATCCGCTTACATGTGAAGGCAGGCTGGAAAGTGCTCTATGCAATGCAGAACAATAGCCACAGAACAGAACTCTACGACTGGGGCCCGTTCGGTATTGGTGGAGCCCGTTCTTCTGTATGGGGTCGAAGCTTGGGGCCCAGCCCAGTGGGTGTCCCTTGCTACTTGGAATGACTTAGATAAGGTGCAGCAATCCTTCTTGGGATGGACACTAGAAGTGAAATCCACGGTCCCATTCAACTTCTGCTGCAAGAGACGGGTTTTCTACCTCTTCAGAGGGCAGCCCTTGATAGACACATCGTCTATTTCTAGAAAGTTGTAAATATGGACGATGCGCATCTCTCGAACCTGGCTTACACTATGGCAATGGGACCGCGACACCTCAATGCTTGTTGAAAGGATAAGGGGACTCAGTGGCTAGCTAGATAATATCCAGGAGCACAGTTGCATACAGGTGGAAACGGAGGCAAATTGTGACAACCTGAGGCATTAACCTTAACACTTGTTTCCTCAGCAAGCTTTGGGATTTCAGGGCTCTAGAGCAAGTCAAAACAATATATTACAAGCACCACATCCATCCCATGCTGGAACAAGATCCACAGCGCTACCTGCATTCTCATCTGCCCATGAAAAAGTGCAGGCTCACTGCCTCTTTTCGCACAGACGCCCACCACCTTCGAATTGAGACAGGCAGATGGATTGGCGAGCCATGCCAGAATAGGCTTTGTCAGTGCTGCAAGATGGGAGCCGTTGAAGACGAGTGCCACACTTTCTAGAGCTTCTCGTCTTATAATCAGATTTGAACATGCTACGCTCTGTTGGTCAGACCCGAAGAGCCGCTACACATGATATTAAACATTGTATGATCACTAGGGTCATACATTCAGGAAGTACTGGACATGAGGGCTCATATATGCCTCAAGCATCTAATATGTGTATATATTTACTTCATCATGCATATTTGCACAGCCTGTCAGCATTCTTGTTGCTGCGACGGTTTTTCCCTCAAAAACCCTTCGGGGCAGGGGCTTTTTAATCTGGGCAGTAATACGCTTGATGCACTCTTGTATTGGGTCCCATAGGCCGATTGGTCTTCTTGGATGATAATAAGGTACAAAGCACTACGGATTGCCCCCAAAATGCCATGGGCAAAACCAACACCATACATGTACAATACAATGTAACAAAAGAAAGCTGAGCAAAACTAAGCTTATCTTTATCTCTCTAATTTCTCTATCTACTTCCACTCTCTCTATTCTCTCTCTAATCTCTCTATATGTATTGTCTCTCTAATTTCTCGATCCACAAAATATAGTAGGACATAACGGTAAAGTGCAGATGGTACATCAAGGAAATGGAAAACATATCCATATCCACATTACCCGATAGCAAGGCATGAAATTGTGATACATATAGAGAGAGCAGATAACTGGAAATATATAGGCTTGAGGTTGATGCTGGCAGATTCTATAAAACCAAATGATGATGCGATTGAAAGTCAGACATGTTGAAACATCTTTGAACAACGTTTTCCTATCATATGAAATCAAACATGAACTTGCTACAAATAACCATACATTAGTTTACAATCTAACGCAGTGTCATGCAGGACAGTCATAAGAAATCATTTATATAAGAATGTGTATTTTTGCTTGAAGAACAAATGTTTCAGCATGAGGCGACATCAGAAGCTTTTTCAGTATATCCGCATCAAGAATATTGCTAATGCTCGGTACTTCTAAATCCTAAACTAGAGGATATTACTAGAACCAATTATTAGAATGATATTATTAGCTAGAGGATATTACTAGGACCAGATATTAGAAGCATATTATTAGAACGAGAGATATTATTAGAATGGAGAACCATTGCTAGCTTTTAGAATGAAAGATATTATTAGAATGGAGAACCATTGCTAGTTTCATAGAAAACTATTAAAATAAAAATAATAGTGGACTAGAACAAAAAAGAAATGAAGTGCCTAAAATAAAACTTTAAGCCTAAAAAATCCAGTGCCTAAAATAACACTTTTAACCTAAAGCCAAACCATTGCCGGCGAAAATTCGGTGGCCAGGTTGTGTGACACCTCAGAGGGTGTCAATGGCCAAAAAATGTGTCAAAGAGACAAATTATTTTCAAGAAATGTGTCAAAAGAGACTTGCTAGTTCGAGAAGATGTGTCAAATGAGACTATATCAATTTTCAAATATGTCATTTGACACGCCACAAAATATTAAATGTGTCAAAAACAATTAAGCGTTTAAATTCTGCAAGGTTACCAATTTCATAGTTACATCATTTATTTTTATTAATCAATAAGGTTTCCAATATTCTAACTGGATCAGTCCATGTATAACAATCCATTTTTATAATACAAGAAAGAGCTAAAATGACTAATGACCCGTTAGATGCTTACTTATTGGTCTTACTATCAAGCAATCTTTTATTGGTCTTTTGGTATTGTCAGATGGGAGTGATTGAAAATGGAGTCTCATTAAATTTGTCCAATGTTTGCCACTATTGAGCAAAATATGATGGTTTGGTTATACCTAATCAGCCACTACATGTGCTTTTTGCAAATGCCTACAATAGTACTAGCATCTTATCATAGAGGTTCTCGACTCGGGCCCATTTATGCCCTTTCTCAATGTGTTGATGTCATGCTTTGTATATGTTCCTTAGTAACCTTATTACTGTTAAGGTTTTTCCCTCAAAGACCTTCGGT
>JAANSK020256674.1:0-12727 GCA_011763485.2 Isoetes engelmannii
TTTATACGCCCCTGATTTGCTATTTGGAGCAAAATGAGAATGTACGGATTCTCAAATTAATGAATTCGTGCATTATAGCATGATTGTAGCCTTTCGAAGATGTAATCTCACGGAGTCATCCTATGAGACTACTCCAGGTTACATCTCCCCGGTCCGATGAGGCAGGAATGGGACCTCGTAGCAGATTAGGCCACAAATGTGACTAGGCCAAGGATGTCAGGGGCTTCAAACACATAAATGTTTGCCTCATCCTAAAAAAAATAACAAAAAAGGATATATCTGCTTTGAATCCCAATATCCCTCTCAATTTTCAAGTAAAAGAATCTAAGAATTTAAATATTTATGATTAGACAGGAAGAATAGTCCACTTTAGCACGAATGTAATGAGCCCCTGCAAGTGCTTCAGTCCTTGACTGGCGGACTTTGTGAAATTGAACGTCAATCTGCACCTAATCTTCATATGGTCATAGATGAAGGGATTTGCATCTATCCTTTGCTCTACTTATTTGGTACTCGTTTTGGTGCCTAGCTGCTTTAAGAGAAAGCTACATGCCAAGAACATTCCACCTTAAAAGAAAACAAAAATATTGTTGCGCAAACCAATGGGCAAAGCATGCACTACAATGCTCTTTCCGACACCTTTTCAAACCCGAGGAGATTCCACCATGGGAGCACCAGAAGAGGGTACCTATTATCGTCTATATCATGCACCTTTCTCATATAATGGATATGGCGCTTATGGCACACTCCTAGGTTGTAAGTGAGAAAGGATTCTTGAACCCGTTCCAAGCTTGCGCAAGCACTAGCACTAATGGCAGGTCCTCACACTTTAGAACCATACAGTAAAACAGACCAAAGCCCGAAACAAGTGAGCTTTGCATAGCCAATCACAAATCTCTGCATGTAACAATTATTTTGCATTGCATAGAATGCTCTCCAACCAGCAATCACACGCCTGAGAGGTTTTGGACTCTTTTGGGAAAACCCTATGTATTTAGAAGATACATACCTCTACCCTTTGGCCAGAACGACGTGTTGTCAACTGGTCACCATAGATACTTCTTCAAATTAAAGATAAACAATCATGAATAGAAACGTCCAAGCTTTGATTAAACCTTCTTGATGGGGAGAATGGAGCTCGTAAAAGCTGCAGGTAGTACCATTTTCCAATGTAATCACCTCTGGTATTGCAGAGTCCGATAATATTATTGCCAGCCTTTAAAGATCACTATTTGAATACACAACATTACGTGATGCCATCCAGATGGAAACAAATACGATCTAAACATAGTCAAGTGACGACAACTACTTAACTCAAAATGCATGGGAGAAACAATGCCACGAAAGTCCACAGAAACTAGTACTCATACTTAATTGGGATGGTCAATCAAACAAATGGTCCACCATTTACTCGAACGAGCATCATCACGCTCTTTCTCAGCTTAAAACGTTGTTCAATATTGCTTATACGGAGAGGAAAGCTATATAGGAAATGACAGTGATGCTTATCACTATTTTGAGGATAGACCATTATGGCCTATATAAGGGGTTGGTGGAAATGGCAAGCCACACAGGCTGTGAGCCACTAGCCAAACCCTTACAACTAGATAGGGAATGACAACGATGTTTGCCATTATTTTGAAAGGGGTAAGGGTATAGGATAGACATGGAGCTAAGCTCCGGAGGCAATAAGCTACTCCACTAGCTCCTTATAGACACTTCACTTGTCTGCCGTGTTTTCTGTATACATAATCATAATAATTGGGGATGGGGTGTCAATATGAATACTTACCCTTATTAGTGCTATTTTAATGAATGGATTTGAATTTGCTTTCATCGTCCATGGAGACCAATACGCCTATGGGACCCGAACAAAAAGAGAGCAACAAGCAACCCTAGACACACAACGTCACTTAAGAACCGATTCCAAGCTAAATAGGGTAGGGGTGCCATGTTTTGTGCACTTAGAAGGCAAACATTAAAATGGAGACATGGTCAGAGTCAAAATTGGGTACAAACTTGTTTTTTGGATACCTAACGTGTTTGCGTTTCGTATGAACCCAAAGCCACCTGAAACTAGAGTAGGCGGAAGAGGAGGGGGTATGATGGCCCCCTCCATGAGGCGGGTAGTCCTTTTATCACCCATAGGATGTCCATCATCTTCTTTGAAGCTTTTCAAGGGGATTTAAGTGTCAAACGTGGCAAATGTCTACATCCCCAAAAAGCTATTCCAAATAGCTAAAAGCTATTCCAAATAGCTTTCATATGCACGTGACCATGCCTTAAACAACCATGGGAAAGAGAAATTATGACACTTTTAGTGAGGATCCACTCATCGTGCATATGAACCACCACTCATTGTGCATGTGAACCCCATCTTTCGTGCAATAAAATCTTAGCCATTGCTTTTTAATCTTACGGCCTGTAATGTCTGTTAATGGGGGAGGGGTTTTAGGGCGATAGTGGGTCCATGCATGCACGAAGGAATGGCACCCCTACCCTACAAGAGAACGTATATGGTTATAAGAATATATATCTGGTGTTTGACCAAAATGTAAAACAACTAGGTATATCCGTGTGTTACAGGTACTGTATTTACGTGGTTTTATAGTTTTTATATAGAAAAGCATTGAACGTGGTGGACTAGAACCCAAGTTGGGTTGGAGAGAGTAATTGTAGAAAGAAGAGACAGTGAAAGGCCGCATAAGTTTGCAGGGAGCATCCCTTCTGTTCTAGCAGTTTTAGCTAGCTCTGCTTTCAACCTTTCTCCAATTCCGGCCACCCATGCTTCCCTGGCATGTCAGGAGAATTGGGCTCATTTTGAAGCCTTAGGTCTCCACCTCCTTATATGGGAATGCCATCCAACGCTTAATTGCGATGCTATCGAGCTCCTATTTCCAGCAGGACCTTAATATCGATCGGGGATCCTGTCCTAGCTCGGAATTAATGGTGATATATTAGGCTTACGTTTGATTGATAAGTTCGGGAGGAGATTTATAGCAGAAGCTTATGCGTGCTATAATTTTATCTTGATTTTTCTGTCAGCTAAATAGGACTGGCTTCTGAAAAGCTGATCTCTGTCGTCGAGACTGTGTACCTTTATTTGTCATGCCTTCATTCAGCACCTTTCATTGGTCTCCATTTGGCAACAGGCATTTCGGGATGAATGAGACTGTTATGCCGAAGGAAGTTAGAATGAGGCCAAGACTATAATTGTAAACCATCTTGGCAATAGAAGCCATGGATCTACAATTGCAAGTGGCACAGGCAGTTAAGGTGTTGAACCACGACCCTCTTTCATGCAATAGAGTGGCAGCCAATCAGTGGCTAGTGCAATTCCAGCACTCTGATGCTGCCTGGGAAGTTGCAGCAGGTATTCTTACGTTGGAATCTCCTCATATACATGACTTTGAAGTTGAACTTTTTGCTGCGCAAATATTGAAGCGAAAGGTACCGATCAATTTATCAAGCATGTGGATGTACTTATTTGTGTAGATACATAGAACTTATGTGAATGTTATTTAGAAAGAAGACACATGCACATGTGTCCACTTGGCAAATATGCTGATCCTTTTGCTCCTCTTTGCAACAGATTCAAAATGATATTGGTAATTTGCAACCTGACAGCAGGGCTGCTTTACAAAATGCACTACTAGTTTCTGCTAAGAAGTTTAGTCTGGGCTCACCTCAGGTAGTTCATTTTTCATTCTATACAGTGCTGTCACACATTCTGACCAAAGGTATTCCAGCTTAAAATAATTTGATGAACCAGATTATGCTAAGACATATAATGCTTTATTATTTGTCATAGGAGATCACAAGTGCAACCATCTTTAATTGTTTGCACAGAACTATTCACATTAGAACTTTTATTGTGTCTCAGTTGTTGACACAAATATGCCTGGCACTTTCTGCCCTGGTGCTCCGGACAGCAGATTCTGGCACATTAATTGAAGAGCTTTTTATAAACCTGGCTGAGCTACAGTTTCAAGGAACTGGAAGTCATGCAGTATTAGAGCTATTGACAGTATTGCCCGAAGAAATCATGGAAAATCAGGCCATAAACATGTCTATAAATGCTGATCGACGACGTCAACTGTCTCAACAAGTATGTATTTTGGAGGTCTAATTCCCAATGCTATGTCAAATGTGGGTTTTAGGAAACTTTTGTTGAAACTCAAAACTATTGAACCTATTGAATATATGAAGCCATCGTGGAAATGTGGAGCCATCATAGGGGTCTAGGCATTAGGTATAGTAAGATCATTGACACTTCTGGACACAACTCCACAATTGATTTGAACTCCTCTTTATGCTGTTTATGATGAGGCATTATTGAGTGTGTTACTTGTTATAGTTTGGCTTTATGAGGTGCATTCGATGGTGAAAAATAAATTGCTTGTTTTGTTTGACAGCTGTTATCAAAGGCGAGTGCAGTCCTGGAATTTCTATTACAGCTTTCTGCAAGTGATAATTTGGACCTTCACAATGAACGATTAAAAGTGTTGCGTTGTCTGTTGAGCTGGGTAAGATGTATTTTCAGCATTAAGTATCTTGTACGTCTCTATGCATGCTCGGGCAGCAAGGAACTTTGCAGTTTGATATGTCTGCAGGTTCGGATAGGTTGTTTCTTTGAAACTTCCCAAAATAGTCTTGGAAATCATCCACTTCTTGATTTTGTTTTCGGCTCTCTTCAGGTTGGTGATTCTATCTACCACGGTGTGAATTCTTGTTTACTACTAGTTTAACTCAAAGTTGTATTTTTGCTGCAGGTTTCTTCACCGTGGTGTGAATTCTTATTTACTGCTAGTTTAACTCAAAGTTGTATTTATGCTGCAGGTTTCTTCGGCATTTGATATAGCAGTGGAGGTTATTGTGGAACTTGTTAATCGTCATGAGGTAAACAAATTGAACTTTTGAACTGACCAAATTGGTTTCCTGTCTGTGCTTTGGGAACATTCAGCATGGCAGTATGCGTGATTAATGCACAATTCAAAGCCATCAGATTTGTAATCAATATTTGGATCTTCTTTTGAAGCTACGATCCATGAAAACTGATCGATGTCTTTGTGCCAGTTCCTTGGAGCCTGTTTCAAGCCATACAAATGTTTAAAACACAACCCCCCCTCCCCCTGCGGGCCCCGCCAAAAGTCGCTCAAGAAACCCTGATTGTTTGTTTCATATACTTCTTCATCAAGTTTACCAATTAGAAATGCAGATTTGATATTAGGTTGAGGGTCCAGTCCTTTATGGCAGGAAGGATGCATAGACCTCATTGCAATTTCTGTCAAAACCACTGTTCCATCAGCAACGCATGTTTATTTTGGTGAGGCATCAAGATCCAAGCGGCATTCTTATTAAGTATACTCATAATGCGTGGCATTTACCTATTTGGGATGTCTAGCAGCATCTTATACTCTTTTGGTCCAATATTACTAGGTACACTGGGCATTATATTTTTTGCTTTGAATTCTTTCAGACACCATGAGAATGTGGCATAAGATCAAGTATAAAAGAATACGAAGTATCTTTTATACTTGATCTAGAGAATGAAGCAAAAGACTGATGAAGATTTACCAGGGTGACAAAGCATAATGAAAGTTTCAAACTGTTATTGAAGACGGCAATGGAACACTTTCAGCTTCAAATATCTCTCTGTGACTGGATAATAACCCAAGACCTAAAAGCATACTTTGACTTCGTCTGAATAGCTTACATACTGAATGTGGTAGTTCTTTAATTCTTTCGACTGAGTGTTTCTTTCTAACTGGCTGATCTTTGTTCTACAGGAATTACCACAGTTTCTATTCCCAAGATTGTTAACAATCAAAGATAGGTTGTTACCACTATCTGTAGCAGGTAGGAATGAAAGCATTATAAAGGGTCTTAGCAGCTTGATGGCAGAGCTGGGACAAGCGGTAATTCTTCACGAACATCTGATTTATTCCTGGAATTTCACAATGTCATTGCTGTTTATGGACTTTTAGAAGTGCATCTGCATGAAGATACCTGCATGGTCATTAGATAACATGGAAACTTTTAGAAACTGATGAATTCATTGGGTGTCAAATTGAGAGCACTACCACTTCTTTCTATTCTCATCTGTCCTTGAGGATGGATTAGCTAGCTGGTTATGGCAACTAGGATCACCTACTTGTAAGCAAGTGTCCTCTTTCTGCTGCCACATGGGTCCTTCTTACTGAGTGATACTGTGTCCCTTCTCAGATAGCTAAACAAAAACTTGTGCTAAAAAGTGAGTCTACATTCCAGGTTATATTATCTTATTAGCTGACAAATACTATGATTTGCCTTGATGCCTAGTTTACTTTCTTAGGAATATGTAAAGCAATATCTGTAAGATTACTGCCAAGGTCTATCCCATATTGGGTGGAGCTAAGATTTTATCTGTTAGCGATGCATCTCATCTCACTTTTTCACGAGATTCTATGCTAAGTTTGAACTGTACATGCAAACTTAAAGTGTTTTAAATGATTTCCTGCAGCCTATCTCATTAGGCATTGTCCAAGTGGTTTGACTGTCGAAACATTCTTCAGCGAAAGAAATGTTGCACTGGAGAAAAGGAGGGAGCCAGGTCGGCCAGTATATTTTGAAGGACTTAAAGTGCATGGGGCTAGAGCATTCCGTTTACGGAATGTCATGCCAACCTGCATAGAATGATGGGATGCAGCGTCAATTATTCGCGATTCAATTTTTCCAGATGGACTAATTTTGGTCGTTAAGTTGATACGGGGTCCATATTTTAAAATGAGAGCATTTCAACATGGTCCTTCTATAAATGAGCTTGGGGCGCAGCAGTGTCAAAAAAGGCTTGTTTTTAAGTCCTCAAAATTACTAGCTAAAAAGACATGAAAGAATGCTGGTATACAAAGGCCTATAATGGGATGCATCAATGGGATTTCATTTAGAACAGCTGCCTCCTTACCTCCTGTATAATCAACAAGTAGCAAAATAATACAACCAATCAGCTTATCCATATTATGGACACATCTGACTTTAAAGAATGGCTTAATCCAGTGCCCAATCTATTTAAATATTTGTTAGCATACATGCCATTGGACAATGAAGTTAGAGCTAAAGTCGATTGCTAAGAGAGGATATGCAAATTGTGCCAAGCTGTATCAAATCAAATTCAATGATCACTTCATTCTCACATGCCCCGTTTATGAATTATGAGGCATGTTTTATTACCTTTTGTGGGGCTACATCCTTATGAAAGCTCATTAGATTCTGTTAAAGTATGATGACGTCTCAGTGCTGACATGGCATATTTCATGCATGGCTGACATGGCTATATAAGCCATTGTTACACTCCACTTTCTTTAGTTATTTGCTTCCTAGACTGTTTCTATTAAGCGCGTCTATCCTGTTGTATCAATTCATTTCCATGTTTAGATCGAAGTTCCAGAGCTTAGGGCTTGGGAGGAAAGTATAAAGCTTGATTGGTGTGTGTTTTTTAACAAGCCTGATCTTATTTAAATCGAAGAGATAATTCGAGAAATCCTGCAATTTTGTTTTGCAAAATTGTCTACTAAGAGGCTTTTGTTGATAGAATTCTCAGGATCTTGATGTAGAGTTATCATGTCGCGATAATTTTGCAGTTACCTAGCTGGTTTTGCTATGAAAAGCATAGGACCTCGAGCTTGTGCTTTTATGACAGAATAGTCATACATTTTCTTAAGTGTTGGATCAGATCTTGGAGATCTGACTTTTACGGTTTTTTTGCGCTTCAGAGATCTGGTCGGATCTGGCATTCGGTGATGATCTGGTCCTCAGATTTGGAGTTGCAGCATTGTATGGCATTGTTTTTCTAGCATAATTTTGATGCGTGTGGTGAAGAATCTTAACAATTTTGGATGATTTGAAAATTCTTTAAGGTAGTTGCCGTAAGAAATGGCTTGACACTGTATGATCTTTAAGAGGTAGTCCGATTCTTACAAAGGGGAACCGGATTTGCAGTATTCTCTCGAGATTTAAATTTTTTGGCACTGGAGCCGGATTTGGTACTAATAGCTCCGAGATTCAATTCTCCTATGTTTTTCTTGGTTAAAATTCTTTTCCTGCATATGAATCTGCACAGCGTCCTGAGAGTTCTTAGGCAGAATCGGAAGCAAGATTGCATACAGCAGTTGTTTTTAGCCAAGATTTCTCATTATGTTTGTTTCGAAGGATAACCTCTACTAGAATCCTTGTCAAAGATATGGACCTATTGGTACAAGTACTTTCATAATTAACTCGCAGATTCTTGCAATTCAGGAGGGGATTGCAGCAAGGGCACCTTTAGTACAGGGTTAATTTCAGAGAGAATTGACAAGTTCTTGTTTACTTGAACATTTTTCTTTCGAAGCACAGGATTTTCTTAGGCAGATCAAGGTATCTTCTTCTTGAAGTGTACAGTTCAGGAGGGAATTACAGAAAGAGGAAGAGGCTAAGATTGCAAAGCCTTCCTTGATTTCGGAATTTATGGCAGACAAGTTGCTAACTGTGCAGAGTTATGAAGAATGGAGGTATGCAATCAAATGGATCTTAATTCGAGATGGATTATGACCTGTTGTACAAGGAAAGAAGGATGTATATGTTCATTCTAATGCACAAAAGCAGGCCAAATGTCTCAAGCTTCCGTATATATCATGGTATCCATTAATCATACTGTATGTTCAAGAGTTTTGGACAGAAAATTATTGAAGTCCAAGGATTCTGAAAATTCTGAATAGCAAAAATCTGCACCGTTAGCTAATCTCTTAGTTGTCCCCGGAGTACTTCAAGGTCCAAGACATGTGAGGCCAGTGGAGCAATTTCATATCCCTTATGCTGCTCACAAGACAGCTTGAAGTTGCTGCAGAAACACGGTACTAATCCCAATTTTTTTTTCTCCATTGTCACATGACTGCACACTTTATTTTGGAAGAGAGGTTATTGTTAGATTTTTTGGATGGCCTTGAATATTCTTGTCACACAGTAGCGTGAGTTGAAAGGAAATCACAAGGCCTCCCAACAGCAACCAGAAGTTCCTTGCATGAGACAAATACTTATGCACATAGCAGATCTTGATGCTTCACACTTGGCCTTGCAGTTTCTTGCCAGTCTTCTGCTTGTCATAGAATTTTTGAATGGTCTGCATTAATAACTGATCACCTGTCATATGGTTCTCTAATTTTGCGGGATGAAGTATTTGGAGTTAGGGCATGATCCTTATCCACTGCTGCATGCTGCTCTCATAAGCTTTCTTGGCTATGTGCCGATATCGAAGTCATCGATTGGTCTTCTATTATTGCTATGGTTAGCCACTCTGAAATGCACCTTCCATATCCTATTGCTGTTGTTTTCCAATTTGCATGTCTACATGCTATACCTGCAGAAGATAACAGTTCAGTTGTTTGGGCATTTTATGAGGATGATGACGGCTTCAGGAAGTTCTTGGCACTGCTCTACACTTGTTTTCATGCCAATAGTCAGGTTCTACTCACTATATTCTAAGAGTATAGAGTCTCTCAGAGCTGCACAATGCGTTTTATATGGGTGTATGGGAATATGAGGGGCTCAAGCTGTTGTTAGGGAGTTTAAATTACTGCATTGCTTTAAAGAAAGATTAGCAGGGCAGATTGGTCATTTTCAAAAGCTGAGTTATGAGTTTCAGAATTGTTGCTGTGGTTGTTTTGCAGTTTTATATTGGTAGTGCTTTGAATGTCTATCTTCAAAAGAAAAGAGAATGGTACAGGGGCAGGAAAATTTATTTTAGGACCAACATTCCATGGCACCCATGGCTATTTATATGGCTGAGTCCAATCTATATGTTGAAGTCTTCCAGAAGTACTTGTTTTGAGTTTGCAGCAGTGTTAGTCACAGGGGGTGTATGATGCATCACATTGCCGACCTGGCATAATGCATACCGGTTGCTGACATGGCTATACGAGCCATAGTCACGTTCCACTTTCTTTAGCTATTTGCTTCTTAACTAGAGTGCTGCTTCTATCCAGTTGTATCTATCTTTCGTTTCCATGTATAGATCCAAAGTCTACAGATTCAAGGAGCAGAAAATTTATACGGAATGACCCACCATAGAAGAAATATGCTAATGAAACATAGGTGGACAAAGAAATGCATCTATGCAGAGGGGAGTCACTTCCTTCTTGATTAGTGGTACAAAGGCAACAAATTAGCCTTGTCCACTTTATCAAGAATGTACATGCTCTAACTCTAGGGGCATCTACACGAAATGCTTTAGAAGAAAAGCATAAGTGGACTTCTGCAGCTTGGAACAAAATTATACTCTATTGTCTTTTAGATTCATTTTTCAGTACGCATCTCCAAGAAGCTCTTATTTGCGCCTACTTACGTAACACTAATTGGTCCGCAAGTGGTCTTTGGCAGTTGCTACTACAATCATTTTTTACAAATACTGGCAGAATGTAAACTCGCAAAGATGTTGAAAGGGCCTTTGACTATTCTATGCTAGGGGCAATATACCTTGAATCAAAAGAGTATTTGGCAAGCTATTAGAAATTTAAGAGATGGGCCATAAGCTTCCTGATTTCCAGCTCCCTGTAGCACATGCCAATTTAGGTGGAAAACCTCTTGGTTAAGTAGGGTCACTTGGTAAATAATGATGATTCCATAGAGATATATACGAAAATGCCAGCATATCATAGTTATGCTTCTCATTGTATGTTGTTTCTGACATATCCTTGTTTTTCTGGTTTGCAAACTTCAGGCACCATGCTTGCTTGCAGAAGGATCCCAGGAGGCACTCTCTCTTACAGATGGCATATTGCAGTAAGATTCTCTTCAACTTGCTTGGGACTTCATTGATCTTTTTACATGTGATTTACTTGCTGTAGCTGTAATTGTGTTAGTTGGACGTCCAATTTAGTGGAACATCCAACTATCATATATCATTCTTTGAAATCTGGCCATCATTGGTAGGATGTGCATATAATGAGTGCCTTTGTCATGAATATTTTATTTGTCAGGGCATGCTGTTTTCTCTGCTTCCTGCTCGTGTGCGCACCACACCTGCAGTCCTACCCTGCTGAGATCACACAAGGTAGGACATCTGGTCGCTGATTTGCAGACAATAATTGAAACATCTCTCCTGTCGGCAGCTGGAAAAGAATACTGGAGAAAGCTATCTCAAGAAGGATTGTGGATTATAAGGCCAAGATAAGTGAAATTGAATAATGTCTACCAAAAACCCGCAGGGTCTATGAGACTAAATACATACTATCTTTGAAGCATGCTAGGAGGGCATGGGCTTCTGAGTCTTTTATCGTATTCTGTTCTAGAGAAGACTGAATTAAATTCTGTCTCAAGGTATTCAACTTGATGGGGGTGTTGATTACTTTATTTTCTTGGCCAAAACATTCTGATATAGAATCATCTCTGCGTAAATCAACTGATGCGAGAGGCCTGCTACCTTGAGACGTTGCAACAGCTTTTTTCAAGGAATTATGTCAAAAGCTTTTGGAAATAAATAAAACAGAAATATACTTTACCTTTTCTAGCCTCTTTAATAGTTCTCAGAGTGAAAATATGATTGTTTGTCGAAACGTTCTTCCTCAAACCAGCCCGTCCATTTGCCGTAGTGCATGGTTCTCTGCAAAATCACTAACAATCATTTCTAGCGCAGTTCCATACAGTCTTGCCACGACATCTTCAACCATGATCAGGCAAAGCTCATATCCATCAAGAGGAATACATATCACCAAACATATGTCATTCAGTAGAGTAAGTGATAAAAGCTGCAAAGTTTGATCGGTTAACCTAAGCCTAGACATTGCTGTGCAGGCTCGGCTTCCGGGCCGTGTGGGAAACTTTCACCATGCAGTTCTTAGACGGCTGCATAAGCAACTGAAGCTTTTGTCTGCCCTGCGCTCCTACAGTAACTGCCAAAGAAGCCGAAAATAAACAAGAAATGACATGTTTAAGCTTTTGCATAGTAATGTTGTAAAATCTGCATGCCCACTCAAAGAACCTCCAAGCAGCTTTTAGATGTTAAAGACCAATCATATGCAGGTTGATCCTGAAGGGCATCCTTCTTTTCTCTATTTCAAGGATTGAAACAGCAAGACAACAGCTAAACACAGTAAAAGCGAAGGAGTGTGAAACACTTAATGCTGAAATATACGTAGGGCTAACACATTAGCAACTGTCATGACAGACTTGTTTACTGAGGCTATTTATGTTGGTCATCCCAAGATATAGAGGTAATGTTATATAGCCCGTTCACGAAAGAAAGAAGAAAGGTTTATTAACGTCAACAAAAGACCCATAAGGTGTATGAGACCAAGACCATACAAAATTGAGGATCTGCAAGGAGGGTGAAAGCCTCCAAGACATTAAAAAAATCCTAATACTAAAATAACTAATATAAAGTTAATGAAAGAATCCGAGGAGATGACCCAATTGCCATCCTGGCTGCTCCAAGGAAAGGTCTGATCAGCGTGCGTCTTCTCTTCTGAAAGAAATGTTTATGCTTCTGTTTGCGGCCCATTTTACTTTCTTAGAGGTCACTAGTGTCCCTCCTTTGTTAGAATTGTGTATAAGGGTAAGTCACCTAGGGATAAATTATGGTGCATTTTATTTATGCCAGCCCTAATTGGGACGTGGCATATACATATAGACGTGATGCTTTTGATATAATATTAGAATTTTCTAGACTCCTCTCTCTCTCTCTCTCTCTCTCTCTCTCTCTCTCTCTCTCTCTCTCTCT